>JAEANM010014762.1:0-13865 GCA_017656035.1 Myanophis thanlyinensis
TCCTTCTCCTCCTCCTCCTTTTTAATTCCATTATGGTCTTCTGAAAATTACAAGAAGAGATTCTGCAAGGTTCCCAACATCCCTACTGCTCACTTGCTGGATTCAGAATGTGCACAAAAAAAGCTGCAAAGTTTATACTTTTATGGTTGGTCACACTGCCAGCTACATCTTTAGAGTGGATTTGGCATGTTATCCACCCACCCATTTTCCAAGGATAGGCAGCAGACGCTGATTGATGGTGTTAAAGGCATCATTGCAAGATACATGGTATTTTTCGGCATATAAGATGCACTCCCCCCACCTCTAAAAGTGGGTGAAAATTGTGGTGCGTCTTATACAGCAAATACAGCCATTTTTGGCCTCCCAAGCCCCTACCCCGCTTGTCTCATTTTCACCAAAAATTGATGCATTTTTGGCCTCCTAACACCCCCCCCCACACACACACACATATCTAGTTTTACCCCTCCCTGGCCCCCAGAAGCATTTTGCAGGCCTCTAAAACCCTCAGTGTGGTACATTTTCACCCAAAAACGGGCTGGTTTTTGGCAAAAATGGGCCGCATGGAGAGTTCTGGAGACCTGAAAAGTACTTCTGGGGGCCGGGGAGGGGTAAAACAAGACTTGCAGAGGCCAAAAACCTTTTTTCTTGTTTTCCTCTTCTAAATCTTCATCCATCTTATATTCCAGTGCATCTTATACTTCAAAAAATATGGTAAGCTGTTCCAAGTAAAGCTTCTTTTTGCAATTGATTGATAGCTATCTTTTGGAATTATTATTATTATTTTTTTTGCAAACAGGAAGAAGGCATCTACCTGCTTTTAGCCTTGGGATTCACCCTTCAGAGGGTAAAGACTGCATTTCTGCCAAACAGAAGTCAAATCTCTTAGTCAGCCAAGGGCTGCATCCCCAAGGAAGGTGGTTTTCCGCTTACTTGAGCACTCCTTTCCTTCTTCTCCATCACCAATGTGTACCCAGCTGCTGTTTCATCAAACACTACTAAAAGGCAACAACAACATTGCTGTGATTTCAGGCATGATGTATTACAATTATTTTTTGTGTAGGCTTTTCTTTTAACTGCTCGTGTGCAGTTGTGTGGATTGATAATACCATTTTGAAAAAGCAAGCTTCGTACAATTAGAATTGAAACTAGAATTGCAATGAGGTTAATTTTTTTATGTCGTTTTGAATTAATCAGCACAGGGTTTGGGTATTTGTCTATGAAACACTAGACTTCAAGTGTCTTGGTATAATTCTACCAGAATCAATATTCATTATAGAAAGAATAGATTCCCCTCAGGAATTGAGACCAATATTGTGGTTTCTTGGACAGAGGTTGGGCTTAACAGGAATGGTTGCAGAGAGGAATAGAACACATCACTAAAATTTTCAACAGAAGGTATATTGAATAAATGGAGTGGTCTGGAAGAAAATGCCCATTTAAGTAAGAATAAATACTTGGAGAGAGATGCTACAAGATATCTGTGGAGATTCTCAGTCATCCAGCACATGGCTGTGCTTTTTTTTTTCTTTTCAAGAGGCAACTGGATTTTCTGGTTTTTCTTTGAGGACATTTTGCTTCTCATCCAAGAAACTTCTTCAGCTCTGACTGGATGGTGGGTGTTAAGGATGGTCCTCCATTTGGAGAATGAGTACACAGTGGAACATTGTGAGAGTGGTGTGGAATAATACACAAAACACTATACAGTTACACTGAGTAGTAAAATAGGTTTTTACTTTAATGGAAATAGAGTTTTAGCAATGTCCATCAGTCATTATGAACCATAATGAAAGGGAACATCTGAGCATGTACCAAGCTTTTTTCCTGGCCTACCACATAAGCTCAAGGGTTCAGAAGAAGTGAGCTTCTTAGATAGTAATGACTGGCTGATGTTTTGACTAGCTATGTTTCTTGGCACTTTTGGTTGAGAAGACTTGCTGGTTGAAGGTGAAATAAGTTCCTTCTATTTATTCTGATAAATAGTGGTAACTAGAAATGGAGAAGAACCGTACCTATGCCAAGATTTGTCTCAACAGTTGGGTTCCTTCTGATCCAAAATAAGAATCTCACAGATTCACAGGCAAATTATTTGAATGTAAATGACTCCAGCATCTGCTTTTTCCTTTAGTTTCTATAGCAATTAATTAAAAAAAATCTAATAGAAGACATGCTTTTTTAAAGAAGGCAATAAGATGGATTTTTTTTTTTGCTCTTTGCAAAGAAATTGGATTCAGCAAGGGAACGGTTACTTCCTCCTCCTTCAAAATGTGTTGCCTTTAAAGTTTTTATCTTCCTCCCTTCCATTGTTTTCTGATTGGCTGCCTATTAATTCCCTACATCTCTCCATTCATTCAGTCATTCCAGCAACCGGTTTCATGGCAAAATCTATCAAAAAGGGATCCATCTCCCTGCTGTAAATGGATCAGACACTCTGTGAGAAAGAAGTAATTAGGTTCTGGGAAAATTATATGCACAGCTAATAAGAAGCCAAGTTAAATGCTATTTTAATTTACCTCCAGCTCACGCTCATGGGTATACATGTACCAGCCCTTGTTCATTTCAGTTACTCTAACTAAGCTATCAGCAATGAACCTGTTCTATCTTCTATCAATAAATTAGGGACTGAAAAGAGCTGTGTTTAATCTCTTTGCTATTCTTATTTTTTCTCCTTTTCTGCAGAACAGACGGGTCCAGGAGGTGGAGTTGGGTGGGTGAAAAAAGTCAAGATGATGGTCATTATTTTAATTTTGCAAACAGACTGCCTTGCTGTTACGTGTTCTTTCTTGTCTTTTCACTCCAGCTGGAACATGCATCTGAGGGCATCTTCTATGAGTTAACTACAAATACAAGTAGAAGTTTCTGCCTGTGTGCTACATTTGCACAGAAGTCATTTTTGTTTGTTACTGGTTCATTGTGGGATGCTCAAGAGCAGGGGTGTCAAACTCCAGCCTGGGGACTGGATCAGCCCATGGGGTTCTTAGATCTGGCCCTGGAAACAATGAAGGACCCTGGAAACAATGACAGTGCCTCTGCATGCAGCCCTCCTGAGCTCTGTTTTCACTGGCAGAGGGTTGCAGGAGGCCATCACAGCCAAAACAGAACTTGGGAGCTCATTTTTGCTGGCAGAGTGCTCGGGGCCACCACAGGCTGCCCCGGCATGAGTGATGTTGACTTGGCTACACCCATCCTGGTCATGCCCACCTTGGCCTCCCAAGGTCAAACACAACTCTGATGTGGCCCTCAATGAAATCGAGTTTGACACCCCTGCTCAAGAGAGAACAAAAGTGATGGAATGTGACTGTTTTACTTTCAAATGTGCAGATAAGGGATAGTTGTTGTGAAACAATTGTGAATAATTGTTTCAGTCAGGTTTCTGTTGAAAAAAGTTACTCTTTGTTCTGACCCAGCTCCCCAAACATGACAAACCCTCTGAAGTGAACTCAAAAGATAATAAAGATTAATAAACCTAATAAAAATTAGTGCCATAGCCCTGGCAAAAAGTTTCTCTTTCAATGCAGAATAACAAGTCTAGTTGGCCAGAAGATGAATAGTTATCTACCACATCTATTCATCTCCTCCCCCTTCCTTTTATTCCTTGAGCTAAGGTGGGGCCTCACTTGCAGTGGTGGCTCTTCCTTCCCAAGGATCGGCCCACGGATTTCCACTGCTCTCCTCTTCTCTCTCTTTATCCATGTATCAGGCACTGGACCCAGCTGTTCCTCCTCTTCCTCATCAGTTACCTCCAGACCTGAGGGTTGTTGATTCTCCATCTGAGGGCTGATGGACAGTACAGTCTCTGTCTCTGTCTCTGTCTCTCTTGCTCTCTGCCAGCTCCATTCCCTCTTCCCCATTGGAAAACTTAGGTTGCCTTGCTGCTGACCCTGAATTCCATGCCTCTTCCTCCTCTGATTAGGTTGCTGGAGGGGCTGGTGGCCAACAGGCCTTCTCAGATTTGTATAGCCCCAATTGTTACTCTCTTCTGTTACTATGCTACATTGTTCTGCAATGCTCTCTGATTAGGGACGCGGTAGGGATAGGCTTAATTATGTTGGAATTGCTGGCCAGAAATGATCTTCATTCTGGCTCACTTCTTGGCTCCTGCCCACTCAGCAGTTCAAAAGCATGCAATATTGAAAGTAGATTTTTCCCACTTTGGTGGGGAAAAAAACCTAGCTGTGTTTGTATGTGCAGACAGTGGAATTTGATGTTGGACCTGGCCAGACATGAGGAAAAGCAACATGAGGTGAAGCAAGGTGATACCAATGGAGCAGCCTGGAAAAAGCCAGCTGATGTAAACTAACTGGTGTAAACTAACCCCTTGCAGCACACTAAAGAAAGACACACAAGCACTGAACAGAATGAACTAGCAATTTAATCTGTCAGAACTGCATTGTGTCTCCCATTTATAGATTCCCCTAACATTGTATGCCACACACTAAATAAACGCCCTCCAATGGAAATATTTCTTAACTTTCTGCATTTCTCAATATTCAACTTCCTTGAGTATATGCAGCTTTCCATGCTACTTTCTCAAAGCAGGGCAATTTTATATACTCGTTTTGATTTATAGCCAGTGTAAATTTAGATTTTTTTTTTAACAAAATGCAGTATATGAATTAAATGAATAAATAAATGCACCAGTTCACAGTTCTTGAGGCAGTAAACATTTGGATATATTCTTGATGCTAGTTAAATCCATGAATTACTTTGCAAATTCATCCCATGGGAGATTCGTTCTTGGTGGATCTTCTGTTTCATTTGAAAAGAAATACATGATGGAGTTCTTTGATGTCCTTAATATTTCTATCTTTATTCATATATCCATAATATACTTTACTGTATAATGTGGCTTGGTCTGTATAAGTGGACAGGAAGAATGATTTAGAAAATTTGTAATGTGAATAGAATTTATTTCTAGGGATCCATCCTTCTATGTAAGATTAGGTCTTGAAGTCCCTAGGAAAGAATCTTAGATTAATTTCCAAAGTGCACTTCTTTTTGATTATGCTCTATGAACACATGCATATTAGTAGCACATTTGAACATAAACTAAGAAAATCATCATGGGCAATTTATAGATTTCCAGATCGACAGCAAACAGGTATTGAAAAAGAAGACATATCCATTTGAGAACATGATGGTGGTGTTTGAATCTTCTTCAGGCAAGCCTGGACTTGTACTTTTCATCTATTTTTGTTCTTCTTCCCCTTTCCACTTCTTCCCTCTAGCTTAACAGTGAAAAAAAAATAAGTCATGGTTAGCATCAAAATCTTGTAATAATGTTGCTGAAGATGTACTTCTATTTCAGTCTTAGGTTTCTTATATAATCTAAGTTCAATATTATTTTAAAACAATTCAAAATAACCTTCTAAAACAAAATATCCAACTGGGAAAGAAGACAGTGTTTTACAGCTTACTTCTTCTTCTTCTTTTGGCTGTTTCTGTTGGGGGTTGTCACAGCGAATCATCTGTTTCCACCTAATTTACAGCTAACTAATAAATTAAAAAAATGAAACCTCTTCATACTGTTCTTAATCAGATGTTGGATATTGGATTTTGGCCTGGAATGGTACATAATGGTGGATCTAACAACACATACCAGGACATACCATGGGGTACTATCCCCTATTTCTATTCAAATCATGTCTCACGTATTGTCATCAGTGCCAAAACATCAATAGACTGTAAACAGGATGAGTTTGGTATCTGCAATAAACCTCTTTGCCCTTTAAAACTTACAGCTCATGAAACTCAACTTATATACCAGACCCAGGCCATTGCTCATGTTTTTCAAGTCATGAAGATTTAAAGAAGGCAATAAAATCAACAGTTTAAAGCTCTTACATGGTTTAATGACAGCCAAGCTTCTTATTAGGGAAAAAAGAGCAGGAAGGAGGCAATATGGAAAGTATGAAGAGAAAGATATGCTGTGCATCAACTTAAAACTTTCCTGGCACTTTCACAATATGCAAATTCAGGACCTAGAATGAAGTCCATTCTCTTCCTCACCTCTCATTCTCCAACTTTTTTAATGGAACAATCTGGAAAAGTGGAGAGAATGTTTGTCATTTGTAATGTGAACCTGACACCCCACTTTCCCATACCAGAGGGAGTCATTTATATAAAATGTTTGGCTGTACATAGCCTCCAGATTACTTTTATAATGCTCCTGAAGCATTATCTTTATATGGTCCCAGCCCATGAACATAAGCGTGCTTTACAAACTGTACAAAATTGTCCTGGATACTCCAATACTTATTTCTCCAAATATGTTTGTTGTGGTTCTTATATTATCTACTCCAAACTGCATAAGGATACTCAAGAAATTCCATCAGAAGGTAGTTGGCTAGACATTTCTTCCAGGAGAAAAAGGGTCTCAATTCTACTGAGAAATGAAGTCACATAAAACCTCTGCTTTTATAAGGATATCCTGTTTCTTACTGATTACCTAAGTGGTCAACACACAGGAAGTCCCCACACAGTTCCTGTTTCTTCTTCTTTTGTTTATAATGATGGATAAAATGGGCCGTTACTCCACTCACTGGAGTAAATTCTAAAGTTCACTACTAGTTCTAGTATAAAAGGAACTTATGAAGTGTGTGATTCCAGATAGCCAATGAGATCAAGAGCAGCAGTAAAAGAAGGCTAAAAATCTTTCCACTGTGTGGAGGAGCATTCACAAATGTAGGGTTGACTCTGAGATACATTGAGAAAAAATTGTAATCCAATGCCCAAAAGACATCTGTGAGAGCACTAGAGAACCCAAAAACAGAAGTGAACAGCTGAAAAGGCCTCCTTCCTTTAAGTTAGTTATCTAAATTCAAGTTAATCAGAGTGTCCAGGCAGATATATGAAGGGAGGAAAAAAAACTCATGGTAGTCAGTGATATATATCCCACAAAAATGTGGTGATGATCACCTCAGCATCTTAGTGAATACATAACTACAATTTACAAAGAATAAAATTTGGCTTCATAGTTCAATTATCTCCAATTTAATGTACAATCAAAAAGATGTGAGTCACTTGCCCACCCCCATCCTCAAACCTGTTATATTTTACCATTATGTGGACTAACATCTATTTCTGGGTCTATAAGAAAAAGAAAGTTAATTATTTTGTTTTATTTATTTTTTCTTAATCTAAATCTGCCTAGTAGACTAATGGCTATAATGAATCAGAGAGTTCCATAGCCTCTAAGATTCTCTGCTAAAACATGATTTTATCATGAGCTCTGCAATTCTTTTCCTGAGCAAATCATTTTATGACGGAAAACTCTAGAGATTAGCTGGCATCAACACAAAAGCAATTGCTTTTCCTATCAACAAACTTTCATTACTTTTTCTGGGGTGTCTTTTCTTCCGGACAAAGGTGAGTTTCATTTTCATAGCCCTCAGATTTGTGTGCAGTTGATAATATGGCAATTCCTGCTTTTACTCCTTTTCATGGCCCTTTCAAACAGACGTCATATCTGGGATATTTTTCAAAGCCCAGTGTTTGGAGAGTTGGGTTCAAAGCAAAATGCATTTGGAAAAAAAAAAGATGATACCTTAGGTTTTTGGAAAGTTGAGGTCTTACGCAAAGCTTGGGCATTTATTACAAATACTTGTAGATTTATTTAATTGCACTAGGACAATAAATAACACTTCAGTTTGGAGAAGTGATTATGTGTGACTTTGAATAATTTCCTGTCCCTTTCTCACCATCTGACACATTTCTAGTTTTCAGAAAAGGTGAAAAATGTAATATTTACAGCAATAAAATGAATAAATAAATAAAGTAGTATAGGCAGGCAATGAAATGTTGCAAATACACAAGACAGTTGATGGAGAAAAAAGGCCATTGGGAGAATATCTGAAGGTCATTGATGAAGATGCACTGAAGCTCACGTACCACGAAGGCTTGCTGAACACTGGAGAGACCAAACTGGCCTACAAGAAAGACCAAATGAAGAATAGAAAATAGACATGGAAAGATAAAGTATTACATGGCCAATACATTAAAAAAGAGCAGAAAAAGCAGATGACAAGAAGAACTGGCAGTTGCTAGGGAAAATTGAAAAAAAAAAGAGACTGAGGAGCTAATTCTGGTTGCACAAGACCAAGTCTTAAGAACAAATGCATGCAAAGCCAGACTTGAGAAGACAGCCACAGCAAGAAAATGTCACTTCTGCAGAAAGAAAAAGAAAAAAAGGTGAAGAAACAGCAACCTAACTGGCTGCTGAAAGAACATCACACAGATTGATGGCAAGCAACAGCATGACAAAGTAGCAACAACAGTGCATTGGAAGATCTGCAAATACCATTTGCCTGCAAGTAAGAACTGGTGGAACCACAAAATAGACAAAATTAATAGAAAATGAAGAAGCTAAAGTGCTCTGGGACTTTTGAATTCAAACAAGCACCTGCCACATAACACCCCAGATAAGAGTCTCTCTCTCTCTCTCTCTGTGAAGATAGTTGCAATAGTGATAGACACCTTGGATGCAATTCCAAAACATCTGGAGCACCACTTGAATACCATCACCATTGACAAAATCACCATCAGTCAAATGCAAAAGGCAATTACAGTTACTTATATTCTGCAACCATATCCTTCCAGGCCCTTGGGAAGGACTCAGTTGATGGACAAAAATGCCAAATTTACTTTAAACATCTGGCTGACAGTCAACCAATCATAAAGATATTGTAATTTTGTCTAATAAAATATAACTTTTAATTTCAGGTACATTGTAATTTTGCCTTGCCTCACCTTGCCTTGCCCCTTGCCTTACCCTTGCCCCTTGCCCCTTGCCCCTTCCCTTCCCCTTACCCTTTCTTAACTCTACTCCACTCCACTCCACTCTTCTCCTCTCCACTCCACCCCACTTTTATGTTGTACATTAAGTAATCATATACATTCATACCTTAGAATTAACATGTCAGTATAACATAAAACAGATGATCATTTTATTTAAAATGATGAAAGAAAAAAGTCTGGGAAAATCACATTTAAAAATGAGGATCTTTTTAAAAAACATTTTCCCTTACCCTCATGACTTCCAAAAGGGAAAAAAAACCCTTCTAATTCAAATGTTGGCAAACAAGATACCTTAGCAATTCACTGCAACAAGTCTGATGTAGATTTCTCCTTCTAGTGCTAAGCGATAATTCTTTTAGACAATCCATTTGCTGAACGGTTGACAACTTTTGAAGCCTTGATAGATTCCAAGTACTGGGGTTATAGCCAAAAAGAGTATATGCATCTTTAATATACAGTGATCAATTTACAGTCATAAAAAACATTTATTGTCTATCTCTTTGCAGGTGGTAAAAAAAAATAACCTGGGGAAGAGAGCAGGGCTACTCATCTTCACTTTGTGGTAGCT
Source organism: Myanophis thanlyinensis (assembly GCA_017656035.1). Lineage (NCBI taxonomy): Eukaryota > Metazoa > Chordata > Lepidosauria > Squamata > Homalopsidae > Myanophis > Myanophis thanlyinensis. The sequence continues at coordinate 9,362 of JAEANM010014762.1, forward strand.
AGTGGAGAGAATATCTGTCTTCTTTCTCATTTCCTTTCTGTTTTTTAACGTTAAAATACTTATGTGAATTTTATTTTATTTTTGCTCATACAATTCCCTTGGCTACTTGTTACAAGACCATGCAACTTCTCCCTTCTCTATTTCAAATTGAGGAATTCCAAAGTACTTCTGTACAATTCCCTTGTTTTTAGGCTTAGAATAACTTCACTGTCACTTTGAATGTACACTAATCGACATACCTTAAAATGAAATTTCATTGCATACAACTCTCAAAAGGTCTCCAATATATACACTACATAAACATGAATAAATAATAAATAAATATACACCCTGGTTATAACCAGTATTCTCTTAATTACACATTATCTTTCTTTTAAATACATAATGTATTGCTGTCGTGAGGGTATCAGACCTTTCCCTCTTGTGTCTATGTAGTGAGTCCAGGCTAATTCTCCAATTGAAAATTTATCCTAACTGAGATGGTTGTTTTCTAACAAATGAAGATAAGACCTTTAGTTGCCACTGTAAACAGGTGCCAGGAAAATCTGTCTAGGGGAGCAAAATAGGACGCTCATTGATATGGTCTCATTCTATAAATTAAAGAATGGCAATTTTTAATGCTCAGCTCAAGGCTCAACTTACACATTAAGTACATTATGTGAAGACCTATTTCTCTGCAGAAGTCAAAAATATAAGGAAAAAGATGAAAAGGATATCTGAAGCAGGATATATGGACTCAACAACAGCAGTAATGGATACATGGTTGGAAAACCTGAAGGACAAAGCAAAGAAGGGCTATCTTATTTGGAGTCAGCACCAACTTGATTGAACATCATTATCATCATTTTATTATCATCAACCAATTTTTTTGTGTGGCACGTTCTTCATATTTTGATTCCCTTCACCCCCAAAAAAATTTGGGACTACATTACATATTTGATAGATTTAGAGACCTGGACAGCTGGCAAAGGTGAACTCCAACCCCCACAATATTCAAAATGTCTTTGCTGTCTTGGATTTCTGGGAATTAAAGTCTATACATTTGGAAGTCACTAAGGTTGAGAAATACTGCCATAGATTGTTCATGTTGGGTTGCATCAGTAGTGACCTTTGTGGTCTATTAATGTATTCTAGATAGATCATAAAGATTCTGGAAAAGGAAAAAAAATAAGTACCAAGTTGAAAAGAAATGGAAAGACTCATGTTTATTTGAAGATGAGTCCACTCTTGCTTAGCTTTTCTGCGTCTGATTAAATTTTTCTCAGTATCCCTTGGTAATATGCTCTTGTTTTCTTGTAGTGTTAAAAAAAGAAAATTCTGATTAATAAATCAACAAAAGCCATATATATTGTGGCTTTTCTCATGTGTTGATGAAAGGCCAGTTTTTATTCAGTGTTGGTTGAGTCAGTTCGCTTTCTCCACGCACATAAAAAGACTGGGTTAGAGAACTGTAAAGGACAGAACCTTTTAGCATATCACCAACAACCAGGACTTTTAAGAAAACTGAGAGGAAGATGCAACATTGGCCAGAGACATCCGTAATGAGGTGGAGAAAAGGGCATAAAAATGCAGTGTCTCCCTATCACAACACAAGCACCATCCTTTTGTGCATGTGAGGTGTCATTGCCTGCATGTACAAAGGGAGCAGAGGCTGACAGAAGCTTCTGGAACCTGCAGGTGCCTCTAATAAAGGCCATGAAGCATTGTGTCCCTTGGTCTTTCTCTCAGAGTTGATGTGGCAGCCACAGTTCTCAGGGCTGAGTTCTCTTTGAGATTCAGCAGTTCTGGGTTATATCATAAGCCATTATTAAAGGAATTAAGGAATTATTCTCTGGGTTGATAGGAAAGCAATTGAGAAGAACCCATATAGATACATTTCAGCTCCATCGTTATTAACATGAGAGGATGGGAGATTTGTCAAATTTTGATTTCATTTACTTTTCTTTCATTCTTCCTTTTCGTTCTGTCTGACCTAAAGTTAAGTTTTAGCTTTTCCAGCTCTGTTCTCACTCCTGATCTGATTCGATCTGATTTTAGAGAAGGTTTTTTTTTTAATTTGTGAGGATTTTTTTTAATCATTGCATCATTAAATCCTGTTCCAAAAAGAATCTTGGTGCAATCATAAATGCAGCTACTTCAGCATTATTGTGTTTGGGTTTTTTTAAAACCTATTTAGCAATCCACTTATGTACCTGCTGGTGTAAAGGATAAAAGAAAGAGGCTGATGACAGCTGAAACAAATTGTTCTTGGCCTAATTCAGAAATGAATGGGGAGGAAAAAAAAACACCCTTGTTTCCTTGTAAAATAAATGTCATGAGTAAAAATGCAATGCATAGAAAATGCTACCATCAAAATTTGCACCTCCATAATTGCATGCTTTGAAATTCTAACATGTAGTTAAATAACACAATTGTATAAGCAATGAAGAAATATTTTATGGAATTCTAAACCCTACTGGATGCCTTCAAGGAACAACTGACATTGAAATAGGGCTATCCTTTAGGGAAAATGATCTGCAAAATTTCATAAATAAGAAGCCCTCGTCCTGGCAAGAGGAATGTCAAATAAAGTATTGTTATTGTATAGCTTTTCTTCCCTTCATTTTGTCAGTGTTTCTTTCCCTTCTTTGCTATACTTGATCAGATAAACAAAGGCACCAACGTCTCACCTGATCAAAAACTGATCTTGCCTCAGTGGTAATTTTACATGTTAGTCTCTTTCTCTCCCCCAATTTCCCTCCTTTCCTTTATCTTTTCCTTTTTCAGAAAGGTGGGATCACCAGGGAGAGGATGAAAATTGACTATGTCTCAGAAGGGAAAAAACAAAGGCTTCATTTTCACTCTATAGTCATTTTTTCTTTCACTCTGGATTGGATATTTTACACGCCTTCATATGGAAACACAAATGGTTGTTATTTGATAAACTGGAACATGTCTTTTCTATAGCACTGTATTGCAAAATAATATGTGTGTTTTGTGCTGCTTGATCTTAAAGCCATAGTAATTGGACTACCACATTAAGCCAGAACATTTCTCATCTCCCTCAACTGCCACACCTGAAATTATCCCAATTATTGCTTTAACTGTTGGCAGATTTAAAAAAAAAGAAGTGAGTCCCATTTGCTGGGACTGACAGCCTAAAGAGGTTTCAGCTCTTTTCCATGAAGCTTCAGTAAATGCCCTTTGCTGGTGCAGCTTTCCCTTAATGAATGTGGGAAATCTTTTAGCACTATTATTAAAAATTGAGCGTTTTTTTTTCCTTTCCCTCCTTTCCTTCTCTTTTAACCCTAATGGATTTTCATTTGGGGTGGGGGAAAGCCTTGTCCTTAAAATAAAATCAGCATTATGAGCATTTCCCTCTCCTAAATTGGCTACATTACCAAATTTGCATCAGTATGAATTACAATATGAATTTCAGCTCTTGTAACATCAAGCTTGCGATTTATGAAGAGGTTGCTTTAACAGAATTGCACTTTTATATATAAGTCTTAGATTTTATAATATCCTTCATTCACAAGCTCGTGGTAGCACTCTGTCTTCTCAATTTCCCCATGCAACAGTCCTGTGAGGTAGGCTGGAAAGAGAGAAAATGGTTTGCCCAAACATACTGTTGTTGTGGCTCATTTCAAGCAATCAAATCACTCTCAGGATGCTATATAACAGGGGTGTCAAACTCAGTTTCATTAAGGGCTACATCAGGGTTGTATTTGACCCTGGGGGAGGGCAGGGGGCGTGCCTGGGGAGGGGCTGAGTGCTATGCCAGCAAAAATGGCTCCCGAGCTCCATTTTTGGCTGGAATGGCCTTCTGCAACCCTCTGCCAGTGAAAATTGAGCTTGGGAGTGCTGCCCACAGCTCTTGTGAGTTCTGTTTTCGGCTGTGAAAGCCTCCTGCAACCCTCTGCCAATGAAAACAGAGCTCAGATAGATCGTACACAGCCCTCCTGAGCTCTATTTTCACTAGCAGATGTGAGTCAGTCCTTTACTGTTTCCAGGGTAACCCCATGGACTGAATCCAGCTCCTAGGCCTTGAGTTTAACACCCCTGCTATATAATGTTATCAATGTGCATACTCTATGTAGTGGGCACCCAGAAAAGTATTGACAGCTTGTTGGGCAGCTCTGAACAAAAATTGAACCAGCACTTACATCCCTTTGGGTGCTCCATTGTGAAGGCGAGACAGTGAAAAAGGCAGATGCAGTGTAAATTACAGCATGGCATTGAAACGCATTTCATAAAGTCATCTCTGTGACATTATTATTTATTCTTTCCTACTAGGTCAACATGTCAGGTATACTATCTCTGAGGTGTGGCTGGTGAAAATAAACAGTTTAGTTTACTAGGCCACTGGTTCTTGATTTATTCTTTTCCCTGTTGCTCTTCAGGGCCACTTCAGCTTATTGTGATGGTTCCTTAATAATAGTGCTTTCGGGGCGTGGTTATGGTCGCGGTAGTGTGAAGACGTTTCTTCCACTTCTCAGGGTGTTTTGAGGAAGAAAACAAAGAT
>JAEANM010014763.1:0-13865 GCA_017656035.1 Myanophis thanlyinensis
TCCTCCTCCTGCTGGATGTTCCCATTAGGGGTCGCCACAGCAAATAATCTGTTTCCACCTATCATCTGTTTCCACCTAGCAAATCTCATTTGCTGTAGATTACACGTGGTATTAAAATAGACAACAGTTGTTAAAACTTCTTGGCTTTAATATCTTTTTCAAGCTTAGCAGTTTCAAACAGATCTTAAGTTTATTTTTTAAAGTGTTGGCTATTCCTCCTAGCTTTGCATATGGCACCAAGCTAGGAAAAATAGCCAACACTTTAGAAGATAAGCTCAAGATCTAGACAAACTAGTAGCCAAGAGAGTGCAGTTAAGGTTTTATATTTTTACATTTAGGCAAGAAAAAACAAACCTACAGGTATAGAATAGGTAGCTCAACAGCAGTAACTATGAGAGGGATCTAGAAGTCCTAATGGACAAACTACTTAAGTAAGAACCAGCAGTGTGCCTATACTTACCAAAAAAGGCAATGCAGCCTTAGACTGCATCAACAGAGGAATAGTATAAAAATCACATGAAGCATTAGTACCACTATATATTGTTTTAGTAAAACAACACTTGAAATATGGCAAACAATTTTGGTCTCCACGATACAAAAAAGATATTGAGAGTCTAGAAAGAGTGAAGAGAAGAGCAACAAATATTATTAGAGGGCTGGAGGCTAAAACATTTGGTAATGGATGCAGGAACTGGTTATGTCCAGTTTAACGAAGAGAATGCTAGGGGTGACTATCATGTCTTCAAATATTTGCCAGGCTGACACAAAGAAGAGAACATTCAATTCTCTAGAACACCAGAGGATAAGACAAGAAGTAACAGATGGAAATTTATCAAAGAGAGATCCAACTAGAACTAAAAAGAAATTTCTAGCCAGTTAGAACAATTAATCAGTGGAACAGGTTGACTTCAGAAGCTGTGATTGCTCCATCACTGGAGAATTTTAAGAAGAGATTGTACAGCCATTTATCCAGAACGATATAGGATGTCTTGCTTGGTCAAAGGACTGAATTAGAAGGACCATTCCAACTCTATTATTCTATTAGTTGAATGAAAAGGAACAAATGATATTTGTTAATTGAAATGAGTATACACATGTAGATTTTAGGGGAGAAATCTTTAATATCTATACTTTTTTAATATTAAAAATAAAAATAATGTTCAACTGTTTTTTTCTTAATACATTATAGAATTGTGTTTCTTTTCTGCCATTAATATTATACTTTTCTGTGATAGAAATACTTCAAACATAATGGATCATTTTGAAGACTTGTTTAAAATTCTTTGTCAGTAATCACTTAAGTCAAACCTTTGAGTTTCCTTTTTACATTATATTTAAGTTGAAAAATATAATGTCTTGCTCACTTGCTTTCTTCCTTTGGAAATGTACCTTATATATATAGAAATCCATGTTACAAAATATTATTTAAATTATAGACAGTCTTAAAAAGTAAATACATTCTACCATTGTTAAGTGTGAAGTCAGTATTAATTAAGAATTGCATTGGTTTGCTAAGGTACAATGAGTGGTTGTGTTATTTCATTAATCGAGACAACTTCAGTATGTAAAAAGTCCAATGAATGAAAAACCATCTGAGGGCAGAAAAGTGTGTGAATATTAAAAAATAAACCCCATATGGTTTTCCATGGGCAGTTTTGGCTTGTATTATCCCTTTCGAAAGTCTTCTTTAGTCTTCTTTAGCAACCTATTATGATGGTGGACTTCAGAGAACTTCTTTGTGTAACACCATTGGCCACTTAAAAGTCATCATTAAGATTATGAGAACAGAAAAAGAACCATCATGCTGTAGTGGACATCATAGATCCATGTTCTGTGCACATGGCAACTATCAACTTAATAAGAGGACATGAACACTGGTACATTTTCTTGGTTTCTCTTCTTTGTTCTTAACTGATCCAATCCCTAGTATGGTTGCAGTGTTCAGGCTCTGAAGACAAAAAGAAAGTTCAGAATGAACAGGGGTGCAAATGTGGAATCTACATTTCTTGAACACAATAAAAAGTTTTGGAACCAGAGGATGTTGCATGCTGATCCAAAGCACTTGACTTGTTTTCTTTTCCTAGTAGTTAACTTCCCTTAGATCTGAGAGAGAGAGAATGAACGAAAATGTCTGAAGAAAATCTGCCTTTCAATTTTATTTCTGCTTGGTGAGGTAGACTTTAATATTTTCCGTAACTAGGATCCTCACAGTTCTCACATGCTGACTGCAATGTATAATTAGACCATAAGGTCATCTATAATGCATCTGCGGAATGTCATGTCGCTAGATAAAGGCAACCTTTTTATATAAATGGCACTTATGCAAAACTGTGGTCCACAGGTTATTGACATTTTATAATGTCATCCTTAGGGCCCTTGTGATTTCTATGATGTATACTTTTCATTCTCAAATAAAGAATTGCTAGTTTGCAGCCTAATGAAAACCTTGATTCCTTAGTTCAATTTGACTCATACATGGCTGCAAAACACCAAAGCCAAATGGAATTATAAAAATGTCATTCTAAAAAAAACCAAAGCAAAACATATTTAATATCCTGGATTAAGTTCTCTGAACTTCAAAGAAATAATAAATTATAATTTAGGTAAATCAGTACAGGTCACCTAGTATGAATCAGTGCAAAACTAGTATTTCTGAAGAATCATCTTAACAAGCTCTGGCACATATTAATATACTCTTTTATATCTCTGTGAAGGCCTGACACTACATTTCTTTAAAAGGGCACGATAGAGACATAATGGCAGCAACACGGGGATGAGCACAGGATGGTCCTAAGTGGATAGGAAAAAAGTGGATTTTTCAAAGTGTGCTCATCTTAACCTGAAGCTGAACACTTTTTTTCCTACCTAGTCTGTTTGTCTCCTACAAAACAAGAGCATCAAATCATAGTGCTGTGATTTGTTACCAAGTTTCAGCAGGATGGTAGAAGGGGCTCCAGATCCTTCAAAAGAAAGAATTTTAAGAGTTGCATGCAACCTTCAGGCTTCTTTCTTTAGTCTTACATAGCCTCTCCAAATGCCTCTAGAGCACATCACCCACACTTCTGATGGGCATCAAGCTGTAGTCAGTGCTCTGGAATACTAATCACTCTTCAACAGCCAGCACTTATTAATTAGCGAATTCATCCTATGTATCTTTTTAACTAATGATCATATAAAATTGTTTTTATCTGACATTGGCAACCATAGGCCTTTAGTAGACTTTACAACATCATATGATTGTATTTTGTATTTTCTACTCTGTGTTTTTTATCGGCTGTAAACCGCCCCGAGTCCTTAGGGAGAGGGGGCGGTATATAAATTTGATTAAATAAATAAATAAATAAATATGCACCAGGATTTCATTTACACAAACAATATATCATTATCTAAATTCCTCAGCTTGCACAGGGACACCATAACAAACATAACTTTCACAAGTTTCCAACACTCACTTTCATTCTGCACCTACTAAGTTCTAATCACAAATGTGTGAACTTCTTTTCTAAAGCATGTATTTCAGTTTGCATGTAGCTGGCAGGGAGATACATTTTCTTAAAAGCAAAACTGCTTCAAGGGGAAAGAATTTAAAAGAAAAGCATGTAAAATTCAATTTTTGATGAACTTTCAAGGTAGTGAATGTGTGTGTGTCACTGAGGTTTCTTGTTAACAGCAGACTGAGCAAATATTCTAATTTTTCCATATAGTTTTTACCATTATGGTGAATTATTCTGCACTGTGGTAATGATTTAATTTGCATTTAGCCATCAATATTAACACCTTTGAATTACATGCAAATATGTTCTTTGTGCTCTTCTTTGGCATTGGTGTTTAAAGTAGCCACTGAGCTATTTAAAAGGAGAATAAAATAGAAATACGATATTTTCTCTGCTACTGTTGCTTTTGCATGGTGGGAAATACTGACAGGGAGACAGTTTTCTTTTGAATTGCAACCATTTTGGTGTTTCCATGACAACCCATAGTAGTTGCTTCTTTACTGTTGTATGTGCTAACAATGCTCTAAGAATCCTTCCACTCAGCAGGAAAAAGAATCCATAGAATGACTATATTCATGAAAACTGTGTTGTATTCAGGTAGGTCTCGGCAGGTGGAAGCAACCTGGCCTGTTTTGTCTGGATTCAGGCAAACTAAGAAACTAAACAGGATTCAGATGGATCAGCATTTGGCAGAAAAACTCCCAGGATAGCAGGGCTGTAGGCTGGACTGGGAAGAAGAAGAAACAACTTGAAAGAAAGTAATATCCACAATGTAGTCAAGTAAAATGAAAAGTGAGTTCAGCTACCAGGAATCAATGCAATTTGAACAATCTGACTTTATTCAAAAAAATAAAGGCTTTGAGCATGTTCTCTTTAGGATATCCTATCAACAGGCACAATAAAATCTCCCCCCCTTTCCAATGCATATAAAAGGGGGAAGGTTCAACTGTACATTTACAGATTTTCCACCAACATCTCTGGAGCTTGAGCTTGACCTTGACCAAAGCATTGTATTAGAAGAAATTGACAATACATTAAAATAATCTGACTTTTGCAGTCAATTCTGTGTCCCATGATTTTTTTGAACAAAAATGCGTGAACATTCTTCATTCTTTAAGTTTGATATTTTCTATTATTTTATTCAACATCCATTTCATGCATCAAAATTGGGTTTCTCAGTGAAGCTTGTCCCAAACACTGCTTACTTTTTTCATTTGAGCCTTTAGTATTTGAAGTAATTTAGGATCAAATGCAATAATAAAAAATGATAAATTAAATATTATTTTCAGACTTGGTTGACCATAACTTCTGATAAGAAATATGTAAGTCTCAGATAATGGTACATGATTTATGTCGCTGATAACATGTATATATGCTTTATAAAAATAGGTATTAAATTGATAGAAATAACAATTGGACATAAATTTGGTATTATCAGTGCTTAATAGTACTATTTGAGATGAAACCACATGCCCAGAACACCGTGTCTGGAACTCTTTGAACGGCTTCCAATTTGGAGGATTTACTTCGAGAAACTTCTGAATACTATCAGAATGGCATGTCCTGGGAGAGATTAAGATTGGCCTAGAAAGAAACAAAATGTTCCAGAGATTTCTAGAATGATCTCAGCTGATACATTTTCTACATCACTGACTAAATTTAGTTTAGAACTAAAATAGTTTTTCAAATCTACATTATGTTAGAAATTATGGCATTTTCACATATTCAGAAAGAAATACTACTACATTCTTAACAATGCTGCTTTCATCATTCACAAAAAGAGGAAAATGGAATATAGATCAATCAAATAAATAAGTAAACAAGATGTATTTACTACTTTTGACAATTCTAATGAAACTTTCCTGATTTTTTTAAAAATATATATTTATAATTATTCACTACCTAGAATGGTGGAATGGACAGCCCTGGATATTGAATAAATACTGTAAAATAACAAAGCAAGTGTTCAACTTCAATTAATGGAAATAACTTATTTGAATTGGGGTTTAAGTAACCGAAATAAACTCTTAGCAGATAAAGTTTTATAAGTTTAAAAATAGATACAAAGCTGTGGAATTTCGTTTGTAAACTACCTCAGAATAATATCATTCTAAAGTAATAAATATGTTACACTTCGTATCAAACAGTTGTGGCAATTCCTAAACAATGGAACCCACAGCTACTATGACATATGGAATTGCTGAGTAGTGATTTGAGATTCACCAAAGGACTAAGAAGTTGGATGACTAACTGCCAAGAAGACAGCCACTAGGTTTAAGTGCCAACAATGAGTGGAATTGTATGGCTCAGTGGTTGATGACTAGACTGCCCAGGGCTGCAGAATTTGACACTGTAGTTTCAGCCAAGTTCTTTTTCCTCAGAAGAAAATGTCCCCCCCACTAGCATTTTTTTTCACTCCAAGGATTGATCATTTTCTGACTTTTTCCCCCTCTTTTGGCCAGAGCCCAAAGAACTTCATATTTTTAACCCTCAGCTTCTTATTGAATCATAGAAATTCTCTCCTCTCAGTTTCAAAAGGGTAGTGGGTGGTGGAAAAGAGGTTGGAAGTCAAACTATCTGCAGATACATTTTGGGTTTGGCTCTTAGCCTCTATTATTGCTACTTCTACCAGAGTCTCATGTAGGTTGCAATATTAATATGATATCATTATTTAAAGAAAGCAAAGAATAAGGAGAACCAAGCTATAAACAATATTCCTGTGACTGCATTCAGTGTGCAGGTTTTTGGAAAAGATTCATTAGCCATTGGAGGGTGGAGTAGGGTTGCAGCTGACAGAGAAGGTGTTTTACTTTTTCCTGAGTTCCAGGACCAAATCTCTTGTCTGAAACTGGCATATATATTAGAAAGAAATCCCTGATAGGGACCACTTTTAATTTATTAAAATTATATTTTATAGCATTAAAATTATATATATAGCAATATATTTTTTATTTGTCTGTGGTTATTTGCAGGTGGAGTAGAGTTTTTTTTGTTGTTGTTGATATCAAGTCTCTTTTAACTATTCTTACACTGTGTGGAGTGCCTGTTCAGTGTAGTCAGGTTAAGATGCTGACCTAAAAATCAGGAGATTGTGAGTTCTAGTCTACTTTACGCATAAAAACTAGCTGAGTGACTTTGCGCCACTCTGTCTCAGTCCACTGCCATCTTAGAAGGGTGTGGTTTTGAAAAGGAGGAGGAAGGAGCATTTATGTTTGATGCCTTGAATTTTACTTACAAAGTAATGTTTGAGATAAAAATATAATAAATAAGTCATCTAATCCTAAACCAGGTGAAGTTTAATGTGTAGAATTACAGATAATTTACAGCTTATTCAACCACAGAGCTTAGTAGATGACTTTGAACTAGTTTCAATTGCTTGGCCCAATCTATCTTGGTTTTTCTGGGATGTCCAGAGAAAACTTAAGAAATTCATAAATCTATTGTTAACAAAAATAAGCAGGAAAGGTGCCAGATTATGTGATGCCAGACCAAAGGCAAGCTCAGGATTAGTTCTAATTATCATTAATTGTCCAGGCTGAATGTATTGTTTTCACCATGCACATTTTGGTATTATTTATGTTAAACCACAAGGTTCTTGTGTTTTCAGAAGAAAAACAAATCTTTGTATGACAAGACTATTTACCGTAGCATGAAACAGCTTCTCCCCATCCACATTTATAATTTAGTTGCAAGAAACAGCATTAGAGTTCAAGTTAGTAAGAATCTTATTTATAAAAGACTCCTGGTCCACTATAGCTCAGACAGATACAGCTTTAATGACCCCACTCATCAAATCAGCAGAACTGCAACAGGCTACAGTACAGAGCCAAGGCAAGGGGGGGGGGGAGTTTGAGTGCCATTGTCAAAGTGAATACAGCTGCTTCTATAATAGGACTAATTGCATGTTGCACCGCAGAGCTCAATTACAAGTGAAAACAGTTGTAAAACCGACAGACAGAGGAGCATAACTCACCAAGGAACTGGCTGCCAATTCTGCAGATTCACTTTGGCCAGGATTCAACAGCCCACACCTGCATTTTCTGAATGGTAAATATATAATGAGGCATAATTACTAAGAAAAATATGCAGCACTTCAAATGTGACAACACACTTCTTGTTTATTAGGGTAGTGAATAGTATGTAATAAGTTTGACCTGTACTACTTCACAGACCCCTGGGGTCAATGGGAATGAAGCAGTAAACTGAAGTTTAATCCACAAGGCAGCAATATAACTGAGTGATACTGGAAATTAGGACATTAGCCTGGTGAAAACTTCTTGCTATTAAATCTCAGTAAAGTGAAAAGGAAAGGGCATGCCAAATCACCATTTAAGGAAAAAACCACAGTAAATATTGACTTACAATATTACAGTTTGCTTGAACAAGATCAGCTTAAAACATCCTAAAACTTTGTTAATAAAATAAAAAGATGTATGTACATAAAGAATGGAATCACTTTCTATTTCCCGGCATCCATTTTTTCTTTTCAGTAACATTTATTTGCAGTTAACTTTCAATATTATTTATATGTTATGCTTCTTCTCAGTTTTATTTTTGCACAGTCAGAATATAGGTTTTTGAATTTTATCTCAGGTACAGTACATAAATGATCAAGCTTCCTCCTTAATATGAACAGTTGAATAAAATATGATAGGTAATTTATTACAATGGGACCAGATTGGAACCTTAAAAGTTCTCTTTGCTGCCATCTGGTGATCCTCTAGATTTTTGCGGCTTGCATTTGATAGCCCTAAATGTTACAGTGTAATATCTGCACCCAGAGCAATACTGATTTACACTCAAATTGATGTAAGTATCAAATTCTAAGCAATGTTCTGGATTTCTAGTAAGAAGGATTTGCCGCTTGTAGTAATAGTAGCACAGACAGCTTTCCACATGTCTACTGTGTTTGTAATTATTTTTTCTTTTGATGTGTTAATATTCAGAAAAAGAAAGAAAATAAAAAATAAAACATTAGAAAGAACAGACATCACAAAACTCATTATATTTCATATGGAGAAAGTCACTAAGCCCCATTAAATCTTAATCACATGAAGTAAGATTGATGAGTTTTTCCATTATATCAATGAGTTAGTTCATTGATAGGAAGTATATATCAATCATCAATCCCTGTACAATCTTTTTTTCGTTGTACCACGATTAAAAAAACCAATAATTCTCCATAATAATGATGAATTCCAAATATTGAGTATATAATTCAAAAGTAATCTACATCTTAAAACTGAATTTCTTTTTATAAGATCCTTTTAAAAAATCAGCATATTAAATTAAAGTGGCAATAAAGAATACCCCATATTAAGCTGGATCTACTCACCAATTTTACACTTCTAGCACAATAACATTGATAGCCAATACTTTTCAAATATCATTTTCAATAAACATGAAAGAGATTTTGATTAATTAATCCCATTTAACAGTTTTTCTTTAATCAATGATTAAATCCTTTTTAATGAGAAAACTATCTTATCTTTTTAGAAAAGTCCAGCTTCTCTAGTATTCTGATCTTTTTCATTATTGGTTTCATTTGTGTAGTCAGTATTTCATACTTTTCTATATTCTTCTTGTAGATTTTACCTCTATTGTGCATTTCAATTAATTTAAGATGTGTCCAGTAAAACTTGTTCTATAGCATCATTTAGTTTATCAATAATGGTACAGATCTTTAAAAGTAACTTGCTAGTGCATTGTTCTCTCAATGCAATCATTGAAATATTTTTCTCCATTCTGCATTATCAAGTCCAGCTGAAATAATTTTCTAATTCTGCAGTTTTAGATGTTGCTAATTCAGCTTCATAAAAACCTAGATTCAAAAGCTATTTAATTAAATATACCATTCTCAAAGTTTTTCAAACTGTAGGTTACGATTACAAACAACTTAAAGCAGGGAGGAGGGCAAAAATATTTTGAATAAATTAATTTAGTATTTTAGGGGTCACTGTATCATAACGTTTGAGAACCTTTGGGCTATGAAATAGATATAAACTGGGTCTTATTACAGGAGGAAATAAATTAGCATACAAGGAAAAGGTCCAAAAGTTATCCATATAGTGCTCAGAAAACAACTTGCACCTAAACACCAGCAAGACAAAGGAGATGGTGCTTGACTTCTGGAAGAAGAGAGAGGAATTTGTCCCACTTTACATAGTGTGTGTGTGTGTGTGGGTGTGAAGAGGGTCTCCTCTTTAAAATTCCTGGGAGTCCAGCTTAGCCAAGATCTCACTTGGAAAAATAACATGATCCAGGTAGTCAGGAAGACTCAAAAGAGACTCAATTTCCTTAGGGTCTTGTGGAAAAATAAGGTGGAATGACTGATGACTTCCTTTTACAAGTCTACGAAAGAAAGCATCCTCACATATTGTGTCACGGTATGGTATCCTGGCTTGACAGTTGTGGACAGAAAGGCTATACAGAAGGTGATAAGCACAACACAGAAAATCACGGGCTGTCCCCTGACCCCATTGGATGAAATCGCTAGGACCCGCTGCTTTAGCAGAAATGAGAAAAATCCTCAGGGACAATTCACACCCTAGTCAGCACTTCTTTATTCTCCTACCATCAGGCAGGAGATATAGAAACATAGCTAGCCGAATGAATAGGCTGAAAAATAGCTTTTATCTATGGGCTCAGACTTCTGAACGCAACATAGCACCATAACTAGGTCTAACATGTTAGCCTTGCAGAGCCAGCGCAATGTGCAACATGCTTATACTGGTGTACTACAATATAATGTTATATACATATATGTGTGTATATGGGTATGTGTGTTAGTTATTACTTATTGGGATTTGGAATTTCTTTTTTTCATTTATGAGTTATTGTATAATGTATAAATTGTAATGTCGTATTGGGGGGGGGATGTACCAAGGGTGTTGAGGGGGTTGCACTAAGGGAGGCTCATTCAATCTCATTGTATACATGTTGTGTATTGACAATAAAGGTTTGATTTTATTTAAACAGCATTGAATTCAGTAGAATTAAAATTAGACCCCTTATGAGATTATGCCAACAATCCTTCAGCCAGTTAAGGTGCTAAGTAGTTGCTGTGTTTAACTGAAGATTCTAGAAGTGCAACACTTGAAGTTTGTCTTAACAGTTTTTCTTTCAATTGACACATGTTAAACATTAATAACTTTCCTGTATGTGTTAACTGTTAGAATTGCCATACTGTTATATATGCATGACTTAAAATATCACTTGTCTCTGGAAAAAAAAGTTAAGTGTTTAAGTATAAAATATTAAGAAAGTAAGTAGTTCTGCCAAGGCTTGGAATATATTCAGAAAGTTATGTTATCAACTTTGGGTTGGCAGAGAAAAGGAAATATTTAAAATCCCATGCCAGCTAGTGCTAACAAACAGCCCTTTTATTCCTGACTCACATCAATTCCTCTTTGCTGAATAATTTTGTTCATTGAGCAATATTTCAGTTAAGCTGTTGAGTTTAACCACTGTAGCTAAAAAGACTGAGGGTTACTCTTTCTTAAAGTTTTGCATGAGCCAAATATTTAAGTGCCTGATTTTCTAGGCAAAGATTATCTTCATTTAATCTCCCTTGTAATCCCAAAGCACAAGTGACATTACCACTTATTTAAGAAAACTAATGAATTTCCTAAGGAAATGAATAGGGTTGAGCATTAAAGTACCTATGTACTTTAATAGGGTGTAATTCTGCAGAAATTTCCTACATAAGGAAAGAGTATGTGAAGAATTTATCTTTGGACTGTGGTGTTCTTCCATGTTTCTTTTGGTGTTACCTTTTCTGTGGTGTTCTTCCATGGTTCTTTTGGTGTTGCCTTTTCTGCTTCATTCTTGAAGTCTTTGATCAAAAATGAGAATTAAACACCTCTATCATCTTATCTAGGAAATAAAAAAAGCTTTTTAAGTATTCAGAGATCAAGGAACCAAATGTTAATGTAAGCCAATTTCTGTATTTTCTTTTCTTCATTATAACTTAGGCTGGTATGTTTTTATTAATTTCATTATCCTGAAATCTTGGCCCTGTGGGAATGAAATTTTAAAATCTAGAAAATAATTGTCAGTGTATAAGAGTTCATGACTTGGAAGAGACATGGGAACAAGGTCAGATGACTTGGACAGTCAGGAGCCTAGGCATGGCTTAAGTTTAGCTTAACTGATTCTGTATATAAGCCATTGCCTGTTTGCCTCCATTATCCATATCCTCCATTATCCTGCTCCTATATCTTGCTTCTATTTTGTGTTTGCTACTTTTTCTCTACCATGTTGGAAAAGCCTGCATGTATATTGTATACATGCATTGTTTTATATATATAAAAAATTATTCTATTTAATGAAGCCTACTGAATTATTTTACTGTGTGCTGGCTGGATTGCAACAAACTCTGACAATAATTTTTGGGATTTTTAAGTGATTAATTTTATTGCCTTGAATTAAATAAAGCCATCACTTTCCATTCTGAAGATCCTCTTTCTGGTAGATGACTGACCAGTTTTTAAGATACTTTATCAGGATTCTTTTGGTGTGAAGAATTGGGAAAAAGTACTTAACTAAGAGTTCCTATTGTTTTTTTTAAATACTCATTCTTTCAGCAACTCTGATCAGATTATCTATTTATATGAAGGCTATCTTTACCAATATTTACCTCCAAAAATACCAATATTTTTAAAGATAATTTGAAATCTGTTGTTGGAGGCAGAATCTGCGCATATGTCAATATTATAAAAGCAGCATTGTGTTACCATGCCATAAATTTCATCCTTTTGGCATTTGCACATTATGGTGTAGATAAAAATGGGTGGAGATTCTTGCATGAAAATATTTGACATTTGGTTACTACAAAGTTTGAAAAGCACTGGCCTGAAATATGATCTATTGTTCAGTGTTATATGAAGTTATGACAATGCTGAAAAAAAGAAACTTATGACTGATCTCTGAAGTTGTGGCCATCATAGTGTCCCTGCAGTCATGTCATCACAATTAGGGTGCTTAGTAACTTTACTGGCATGCATGTGTGGCAATGCTGGAGTCCCACATTACAGGATTGCCATTGCTGACCTTCACAGATTCTGAGAAGCAATGTCAATGGAGAAATTGACAGAAAATTGCAACTTGCATGATATCAGGTTTAATGATGTATGCAGATTTGCTTAACAACCACAGTCAGAACTGGTGAACTGATGTTGTAAGTTTGATACAGTCATGTGATATCTCATGTTACAATTGTGTTGTCTAGTGATGGCAATAATTATCAGTCTTATTCGTGGTCAGTAAGTAAGGACTACCTTTAATTCTTACAGAGTAGTCCACATATATTTTAAAGAAGTAGAAGATAAAAGCACACACACAAAAAAACCTTTGCGACATTCCCACAAACAAAAGTACAGAGTAAAATTAACTTAAAATACTATGCAGCAGTCAAATATCTAGGGAAGTGTTTCTTAAAAGATGGGTCTAAAACTATGGGGATTCCCCAAGAGTCCTTGCAAAATTATCTTCTAGTCTATGTTGGAAAACAATGCAACATTACATTTATTTTTTATTTATTAAATTTATATGCTGCCCCTCTTGCTATCAGGCAACTTCTTGTTTTAATTTGTTGAAAGCCGCCTATAGTTACCTGATGTTGACTAGCAGAAATAGCATTGAATGCATCAATTTTAATTTTTAATATAATAAACAGCAATAAATACATACAAAAACTCTTTTGGGATTTTCCTTAATTTTTTTTAAAAATGGGAAGGGTCCTGAGAGAAAAAAGTTTAAGAAATAAACTTAAAATAATCCAAAAATATAATACAATGTCAAAGATTAGGCCAGAGACGCTGCCTAATCTAAAAGAGTCAGAGAAGAGATACCCACTGTTGTATAGTGGGAAAGGCAAAATGAAACCGTAATTTCTTAGGGGTAAAGAAGAGGGAAAGAGAATTGTATTTTCAGACTTGTAAGATTCTGTTGTTGTAATTATACAATAAAGTAGTCCCTTGTCTCCCTGGTTAGGCTCACAAATACAAGGATCTGATTAGAGATAATACATTAACTTATATTTTACATAGCTGAAAGGGTGCTAAAGGTGCTTTTTCAAAAGGCAACTGGACTTTTTTTTCCTTGAAGATGTTTTGCTTTTTCATGCAAGAAGCTTTTCAGCCAGTGGTGGAATTCATTTTTTTTTACTACCGGTTCTGAGGGCGTGGCTTGGTGGGTGTGGCTGGGGGAGTTATGTGACTGGGTGGGCAGTTTCTGAAAGCAGGGCAATAAAGATTATGCTAGAAACAACACCAGAATGTTTTTTTTTCCTGTTTTCCTGACAGGATTAACCCTGTAAAGTGGAAAAAAACAAAAGGAGATTTCTTCTAACAACCGGTTCTCTGAACTGCT
>JAEANM010014764.1:0-13864 GCA_017656035.1 Myanophis thanlyinensis
GTTTGATGTTTGTTTGTGTACTTGTTTGTTTGTTTGTTGTTGAAAATTTAATAAAATTTTTACAAAAAAAAGAGCTAGTTTGGTGTAATGGTTACAGTACCAGGTTAGAGCCTGGAGAATGTAAGTTCTAGGTCTGTTTTAAACACAAAACTAGCTTCACACCCTCTCAGCCCTAGGAAAAAAGTCATGGTAACACAGTTCTGAAATCTTGCCAAGAAAATTGCACAGGCTGGTCTAGGCAGTTGCCAGAAGTCAATACCGACTCAAAGACACAAAAAATAAAGAGGTAAGTGGCTCTATTTGGGAGAACGGATCTGTTCTAGTAATCAGAGTGTGCAAACACAAACAGCAGCATCTTAGAACGTAGAAAATAGAGTTTGAAGGGATCTTAGAGGTCTTGTAATCCAACCCCTTGTTCAAACGTGAGACCCTACCCATTCTGGACAAATGGTTGTCTGGTCTCTTCTTGAAAACCTTCAGTGATGGGGCACCCACAACTTATGAAGGTAAGCCATGATTAATTATTCTCACTGTCATGGTTGCATTTGCACACCAATGCTTATAATGTCAGCTACAGACCTAGTGGCTACATTTGCAGTGTGCTAATCTTTGTGCCAGTTAAGTTTGGTTAGTTGCCTATAATTTAGATTTTGATATGGTCACAAGACTAATCAACCAATCAGCTATCAATCTATCTAACTGCTTTATAATTTAGGTGAGTGTTCTAGGCTGGATCTCTCTTTAATGATCTTCCACTCATTACTTCTTGTCCTGCTCTCTGGTGCTTTGAAGACTAGGTCAACTCCTTCTTCTCTGTGTCAGCCCCCTCAGGTACCGGAAAGCTGTTATCATGTCACCACTAGTCCTTCTCTTCATTAGATTAGATGTACCTAGTTCCCCCAATCATTCATCATATGGTTTAGCTTCTAGATCTCTTATTATCTTCATTGATCTTCTCTGCTCTTTCTAGGGTCTCTTGGGTGCTTTTCTCCAGCACAAACCAGTCATGGCTAGAGAACTTATTAAGCATCTTCCTGATAGGCTGGGTTAGAAACAAAACCATGCATGCACAAACTTAGGAACTTCTGATCAGTTGACTGTATTGCAGAAAAACTAAGAAGCCATTGTGAAAGAATTCAGAGTCCTATTTATGGGGAATCCAATATGTAAGACTTGTGTACTTTTTAGCTAGTCCAAACTAGCTAAAGAGGCTAAGTAACTGGGAGCTTCCTTTTTTTCCTCATCTGGCATAGCATAGACAGGTCTGTTATCAAGTTGTCTAGCTCTAACTATGTGAGAAATAACCCCCATGCTACTAAATCTGATTTGCTCACTACCAGATGGCAGCAAAGACATTTCCATGCTTCCATGCTGTCATCTAGTGATCAGTCTAGACCTGTGATGGCGAATCTATGGCATGGGTGCCACAGGTGGCACGCAGAGCCATCTTGCTGTCGGCCAACTTACCTCCAGCTGAGCATGCACATGAGATAGCGCATGCATGCATGCGTGATCGCAGATACCCAGCTGGTCTTCGGGCCTCCGCTGGGCATGCACGCAATTGCAGCAGGAAATCCAGCTGGTCTTCGGAGCTCTCCTGCACATGCACATGTGATTGCTCATGTATGCATGAGTGCCTGCATGCAGTGCACATGCAGTGAGCATGCAAAAGCTGCATGCATGTGCAGATGGTGCAGTTGCACATGCAGCGCATGTGGAAGAGTTGCACGCAAGTGTGGATGGCATATGCAAAGCACGTACTTTTCGGCACTTGGTAAGTAAAAGGTTCACCACCCCTGGTCTAGACAGTACAAGGAGAGACTTGGTACTCCACTTCACCTGGCACTCAGCCCCATTCATTATGCTGCTCTAGGCAAACACATATATTCCTCTATAGGTCTACACCATGAGTACAACAAAGCAGAATAACTTGGTTTTCTTGTATTTGAAGGCCTGGTTGTGAGCTCTTGTTTCAAGGTGGCCCCCAACTTTGACTTGACTACCAATATTGGAGACCTGTGACAGAACAATGTCTAGAATGTTGCTCAGGAGACACCAGACATATTCCTCTTGCTGTTCTCGCTTGCATGTTTGCAGTGCTTCCCCAAAGCACCTCCTCTCCTGATGCACAAGCCATGTCGGTCCTCTGAAGGTGGATGGAAGTGCTGAAGAAAGCGTTGCTAATGCTAACGAGGCTGGCAATTGGTTGCTGCTTGCTCTCATTGCTGTTTAATGACCTTGCTGTCTTGGATGCGGTCTATCATTTGAGCAAGGCATATTTTTCAGCATTAGGTGGAATGAAGAATGAAGCATTTTTTGCAAGGGTGAACTGCAGAAAGAAAAAAGTGATGGCTTTGAACATGAAATGACTTCTACTTACGTGCTGATTCAAGATCTACCTGATTCAGTATAACATTGATGCAACCCAATTGCTGGGCTTCAGAGAAGGACTTCAATGCATGTCAGGCAATTCTACGATGTGGGGGGAGGCTCTTGGTGGGAATAAATTTTGATGAGATTTAATGAGATTGGCTCTGGGAAATTTGTGGGATCCAATCTGGGTTGGTCACCAGAAGGACTAGAGGTTTAGTCTTCTGAGCTTTCAGACTCATGCTGGAGCCCATCCTCAGGTAACTTCTCTCTACCACAATCTGCTAGAGCAAGGGTGTCAAACTCGCAGCCCGTGGGTGTGATGCATCATGCGCTGGCCACGTCCACCCCCAGTTTAGTGAAGTGGAAAAAAGTCATGATACATCACATGATGGCAACATGACTCCATGAGTTTCACACCGCTGTGCTAGAGAGAAGTTCAGTGACAGTGAGCTCCAGCATGAGTCCAAAAGCTTGGAAGACTAAATCTGACCCAGATTGGATCCCACAGATGGGACACTTTCTGGGACACTTATATTTATCTTCATTCCTGGGAAATTTGTTATTATATCAGGCCCAAAAACCAAGAATAACCTATGGAGTTAATTCTGAATAGTTTATTGTTGTTAGCATATAGACCAGTGTTTCTCAACCTTAGGGACTTTAAGATGTTTGGACTTCAACTCCCAGAATTCCCCAGCCAGCAAAGCTTAAAGTTGCCAAGGTTGAGAAACACTGCTGTAGACAGAATCATACCAGACTAAAGCAATTATCTGTATATATGCTGTAGATATGCTCTGTGGAGGGGCCATCTTAATCCTCTTCCTGCCTATCAGATTCCAAGATCCACTGGGAAAGAGCCCCTTCCCCCTGGGAGCCCAGATTACATTCCACCAGATTTAAACCATAGATTTCAGCACCAAATTTATTGTATAAATTATAGAATTGCAATGATTTTTAGCTAACCTTGAATAATTTGTGAATTTTACAAAATGTTAAAAAGTTAGATATTGTAATATTCTGTTAGCAGAAGCCACAACTGTGAATGTGGTACAAATCCACTTATTAGAATACACTCCAAAAATGGTTTCCACATTGAGACAAATTCTATATCAGATTTGTTTTCCAGGCATCAAGTTTTTAAAGACATAAAGTTCAGACATAAAATTTCGGTGCTGATGCAAACCTATCTTGCCATTTTTCTATGGAACTGATTGTTCATAATAATCAAGGAGAAGCATTAAACACCCTACAGCTATTACCAAAGCCAGTTCTGTGTAGTTTGTAAAAATCTTTAATAATATTTAATAAGCAAGTATTAGACTGAACAGAAAAATTGCTTTTAAAAATTGTTTCAAATATTGCTCAGTTTTATAACACTAAACATTTGCCACTAAATATGAGAAAATTAATCCAACTTAATTGTTACTTTTCTAACATTTTTTTAGAAAATGAATTGCTTATTTTTTTTCTCCATTAGTGCACAGATAATATACCATTGTTACAAAATGTCATACCAGCTTTCTCTAAGTATAATATTTGATATGAAATTGACATTTTTCTTCTACTGGTAATCTCATTGCTGCATGTCAGCTCTTTTATTTAAATTCTGTATCCCTTTAATCACAGTTTTTTTAAATGTTCACTTTCTCAATCATATTTCAACATCAGCTGGAAATTCCTTATAAATTATCTGCATTTTCTGTGATCATTTTTTCTTATTTCTACTTATTTGAAGGCATTACAAATCAACAAGGTAGCTTTGGCCATTCCAAGGAGAAAATCTTGGAAGGATTTCATTTCCATCTTATTAAAAATTAAATCTTGCAATGTATATGAATTATTCCCCTTCCCCTGATCAGATTTATCTGTAGATTTCCCTTCATGAAAATAATATTTTCAAATTACTGCTTTTTTGAATGACTCCTTTGCACATTGTAATCTTCTCTATTTGTATCAAACCAAAGAGTTTTTGATCGTCCAGCTTCTGCCATTGAAGCAATACAGTTTCAGCAATCTAAGTTAAACACCTAGCTTGGCAGTACAATTTAGAATTTAGCTTAACCAATCTACATTGTACTTTCATATCTTATAAAACCTTGAACTTTACCTTGGATTTTATTAGAACCATATAAAAGTATTTATTTTTTGTCTCTGGCAATCTTTCATGTCTTGTCTTCCATTCTTACTGGGATCATTTGAAATAAGAGAAGGAGCCGTAGCAAAACATTCATTTTTACCACTGTTAGCCTTTCAAACTAGGACAACCTGAATTTTCTCCATCTTGAAATATCTGCTATTATAATTTTCCAAATAGAAGTAAGTGTTCTTAAATAAATCTTCCTAATTTTTTTTTTTTTTTTGCTAAATTAATATCAGGTGTGAAGGATCCGGACCACATACTACTGTATGTTCCAGTTAAGCTGGTTTATTGTTCGAGTCTATATACAAGAATCTAATCAACTAACAAACAGGCAGTGCTAACTTGGCACAAAATAAAAGTTAACAAAATTCAAGAGAAGTTGGACTTTGAGTACTTATGGTAATGTAAGGATTCCAGTCTAATTCTTCTCTTGACTCTGCTCCCAGGCTCTGCCTCTCCTTCTCTTACAATTAACTTCCAATTGCATAAAAGTTTTAGCAGTAAGGTTAAAGCTCATTCTTTGCTATAAGTAGCATTGTTCTTCCTTGGGCATTGTTCCTTCCACCTCATTATCTAAGCCTTGCTCTTATGAATTGAACTTGCTAATAACCTAATGTAATGGTATCTGGGAATGACCTTGGGTGGGGGGGCAAGGCAAAGAGATGCAGCCAAAGAAGCAGTCTGAGAAAAACAAAAAAAACTTGCCTGCAACAGGAATATGGGTTGGGCAAATGCTCACAAGAGACTCTCCTTAGTTTCTTGGGATGTAAAGATGACAGAGACAAATGTACTTCAGAATTGCAAGATTCTGTTAATGCAACTTTACGATAAAATAAAATTAGCTCATCTGGCCATACTTTCTATATCTGGTCTCTCTCACAAGGCTGACACCTATACTGCTGTTCAATTATCCACTGGAAAGAGTCTCTGAAATATAACATCCAGTGGTGGATTTCAATTTATTTTACTACTGGTTCCGTGGGCATGACTGGGGGGGTCATGTGACTGGGTGGGCAGTGTCTGTAAGCAGGTAATAAAGATTAGGCTAGAAACAACACCAGAATGTTTCTTTCCTGCCTTTCTTGCAAGATTAACCCTGTAAAGTGGAAAAAAACAAAAGGAGATTTCTTCTAACAACCGGTTCTCTGAACTGCTTAGAAATTTTACTACCAGTTCTAGCGAACCTGCTAGAACTTGCTGAATTTCACCTCTGATAACATCATTGGAATATAAATTTAATTCATGTTTTTGATTTGATTATTTAATTCCTGAGATTTTATTTTCTTCTTTTGTGTTTTCGGTCAATGTTTCTAATGCCAACAAAAAATAAACATGTCTTATTCTTTCATTATACTACTATTTTTGTGCTAGAAATCCATTTACAGCTGCTTTCTTTGAGATTCTGTAGCCATATAAGAAGCACATACCCTAATTCATCTTTTCCAGATTCATAAATTTATATTAAGGTCAAAGGCTTTCTCTACATCTGGAAAATTGTGGTCACTTTCTTACTTTTTTGGCTTATTTATCAGTATCAAGGTGTGTCTAATATTATCCCGCTCGTTATCTCTTCAGATCAAATCCGTTCAGAGTGGAGTGTATCAATTCAGCAAGAAGGCCATTTAGTCTTTTTGCAAGTATTGCCAGAAAAAGCTCATAATTCACACAAGTAATGAAATGTCTGTTCAACTCTAATCATTTCTCCCTTTATAAATCAAAGAAATTGAAGCTTTCTTTCAGACTGAAAAAACTAATTGATGTTGAACCTCATTCATTACCTGAGTTAATGGTTTAATTAAACTTTCCTGTAATATATAGTAATAATCCCTCTGATTCTGGAGATTTGTTCAATTTCAACAAGTGTATTGTTTTTTTTTTACTTCCTCTTCAGTAATTGCTTTAACAGCTTTTTTTTTGTTGTTGTGTGAATTTTGTAAACAGTGTTATATCTAAATATTCTTTAATGTTCAGAGTTTATTATTTGCTATTATAATCTGGAATACTACTTAATAATACCAAATTTATTTGTTACGTCTTTCTCTATCGAAACTTACAATATCTGTTATCATGTCAAATAGAAATAATTGGTTATTTTTCTCTTGTTCCTTTCATAGTTGATAAGCCAATATTTGTCTACTTTACAGGCAGTCCTTAACTTATGACCATAGTTGAGCCCAAAATTTCTGTAAAACATTTGTTAAGTGAGTCTTACCTCATTTTATGACCTTTCTTTTCATAGTTGTTAACTGAATCACTATAGCTGCTAAATCTGTTGTTAAATGAATCTTAACAACATTGACTTTCTTTGTTAGAAGGTTGCCAAAGGGGACCACATGACCCCGGGACAATGCAACTGTCATAACTATGAACCGGTTGCCAAGCATCTGAATTTTGATCGTGGGACTATGGGGTTGCCCCAATGGTCATAAGTGTGAAAAATGGTCATGTCACTTTTTTCAGTGCTGTTGTAACTTCAAATAGTCATTAAACAAACTGTTGTAAGTGGCGGACTACCTGTATTATCTTTATCAATAATGATTGTATTCGGTAAATTTCATCTTCTCATTTATTTCCATTAAATCCAATTGCTTACCGATGGTTTCCATTCTATGTTCTAAATCCAGAAGTGGATTCTCCTTTTGTCTTGATTCTAGTTGCTTCTGTCTGTTTATCACTTGATGAGTTAGGGTTAACTAACTCTCCTAGCTAAACATCTATCCAATTAATCCAAAATTAATTGGACATCTAACAGATCAAATGATGTATCGGAGTTCTTTTTCTTTAGGGCTGTTCCTGCAGAAGTAAACGGTTTTTCAGCAAGGCATCCAGAATAGTCTAGGAGATGGGCTGAAGTATTCTTGAGAAGAATGAAATTCTTCCATAATCTTCCATAGTAATAATTAAGACTGCAAATCTATTTGTCCATATTGAATGGTTCTCTGTTGTCCATAGTATTTCATTTTCTATCATGGTTTGGTAGAATTCCTTCTTTTTCTACCATCCAAAGAGTTTCCTTTTTTTCTCATTCTATTTCTGAACAATGTTCCTCTCTCTCTCCCTCCCTCCTCTTTTTCTCTCTCCTTACATACTCACACACAACAAATGCCACTTTCTGTTATGTTTTCCTTCCAAAGCCATTCACCCAGTGGAAAAACAAACCCATAAAATACCATCACAGAATAACATTTTAAAACCATTAAAGTAACACCTTCTAAATAAACCACATGACAGGAAAAGACAAATCAAGGAATTACACAGCAGTGACATCATGCCAGGGTCAAAAAAAGTTTAATTTTCAAAAGGTGAAAGCAAAATAACAAAACATTTCTCCCTGGTCTGGAATGTTAGCTGAAGGAAGCCGGCCATCAGTACAGGCTGGGTGAACCAGCCACAGGTCACAATCTGTTGTGAAAGAAATGTGTCTTGTCTGGGTTTTGGAAGACGGTAAGAAATATTGCACAGAACTGGCTTGTGCAGAAAGAGAAAAATTACAGGACTCCCCAAATTTATTTGCTTATATATGACTGACCAAGACTCAGCGATTCTGGGCGGTTCATAGATCAAAACACATGGAAGAATAAAATAATGTAATGGTAACAACAAAGAACAAAAGTTGCACAAAGCTGTCAACAACCAAAACAAACCCATAGATCTTCAGAGCTCTCCATAATACCAACACACTTATGTGCAAATCTTCTATAGACCTTCAAACCACAGAAGTGAAGATCTACTGCAGAAACTTGGGCAGAAAAATGAAAATGACGGGATGGCTGTGATGCTTTCAAATTTTGTTCTGTGTTCTGTTAAAATGCTGTCCCCTCCCACACCCCATCCTAATTTGATAGTTTGGAGTTTCTGGGGTTCGCTTCCTCTCCGTTACCTTTACAAGTTGAGTCTCCAAAGGGTGATAGAGGACAATCTGGTGCCTTACACAAAGAAATGTTTAAAGGTTGGGTCTTTTAATTGCTGGATTTAATAGTCCTTGAAACTGACCTAATAGCACACTTGTACCCACACTCAAAACTTTTCAGTCATGGTGATGATGAATTCACAAATTTTGCAGTGGTGAGGTAGGTAGACTTTCACCAGTAGTTGGTTGATGTGCAAACAGTCGTCTATTTGACATATAGGTGGAAGCCTTTTAATGCGCTTTGATGGTGCAGTGGTTAGAGTGCAGTACTGCAGGCTACTTCTGCTGACTGTCGGCTGCCTGCAGTCTGGCCGTTCAAATCCCACCAGGCTCAAGGTTGACTCAGCCTTCCATCTTTCCGAGGTGGGTAAAATGAGGACCCAAACTATTGGGGGTAATATGCTGACTCTGTAAATTACTTAGAAAAGGCTGTAAAGCACTATAAAGCGGTATATAAGTCTAAGTGCTATTTCTATTGCTATCTGAACCTACCACAGAGACGCTGAAAGTCCATAACCTTATGTGTCTCCTGAAAGCCACTACACATCAGGTGTATCCAACCTGTGGCCTACGGGCTGCGTGTGGCCCTGGACTGCAATTAATGCGGCCCCACGAGATAATAAAATAAAGGAAGTTTGCTATTTACGTACATTAACTACACAGTGATACCAATGCTTTCAAATTTAGTACTTAATCCATTTTGATGTGAAAATTTTGTCCCGGTACTCATTGTTTGTTTGGTACTCAATGCACAAGTTAGAACTTTCAGTCTTGGCTATCTTGTGATTCATTACATTATTCTCTATGGGAAAAAAAATGTTTCGTACTCATTATTTTTGATAGTCATTGCACCTCCTGGAACCAATTAATAATAGTACCACTGCATTATAGATTGGATATGTGGCCCAAGACAATTCTGTTTCACTCGGTGCAGCTCAGGAAAGCCAAAAGGTTGGACAGCCATGCACTCCATGTACCTAAATATGCTCACTACATGGCTTCTGGGCCATCTGTCTGGCCCCAATTGAAGCAGTTACCAAGTTGTGATTGTAATAATGATGAGAAGTGAAATGTTTTCAGGGAAAAAAACCCCAAGAAAGTCCAGTTCCCTTTGGAAAAACACCCTTGGGATACAAATGGATGATTCTAAAACTACTCTAATTTTTGCTATATTCAAGAATGATGGGTGAGAATATTTTCTAGAATTAGAAATGTTAATACAGCAATTATACTCTTATTAAGACTCTGAAACCATGTTTGATTTTAAGATTTTTTGGGGGCTGCTTACTCTCCACTGTTCACAGGCCTGGAAAACAGCTTACCCAGGGAATGAGATAACATGTACATTCCAAAGACAGCTTGTCTTTAGATAAATATATTTTCAATAAAGTCAGAGGCCTTGGTGAGGAAGGAAGGAAATTCCGTACATGGAGCGTAAGGATGAAATGGGAAATGGGTGACTGAGTAAGGGGCTGATATTCTATAGGAGGAAGTGACTGCAATGTACAGATGGTCCTTGTCTTACAACAGTTCATTTAATGGCCATTTGAAGTTACAACGGCACTAAAAAAAGTGACTTAAGGTCATTTTTTCATACTTACCACCACTGCAGCATTCCCACGATCATGTGATCAAAATTTAGACACTTGGCAACTGACTCATATTTATGACGGTTGCAGGGTCCCAGGGTCATGTGATCCCGTTTTGCAACCTTCTGACAAGCAAAGTCAACAGGGAAGCCAGATTCACTTAACAACTGTGTTACCTAACTTAACAACTACAGTGATTCGCTTAACAAATGTGAAAAGAAAAGTCGTAAAATGGGGCAAAACTCACTTAAGACATGTCTTGCTTAGCAGCAGACATTTGGGGTTCAATTATGGTCGTAAGTCGAGAACTACCTTTATATAACCTGCACTGGAGGGAAGAGCAGGGTGTGTGTGTCTGTGTGACAAGAGCTTGTTGTCATTGCCCTTGAGTGAAAAATAAAAAAAATTAATGCATACAGCTGACTGGATTTTTTTTGATCCCAGATTAGAAATCAGTTTGGGAAGGAATAAAAATTTCAACAACATGTTTGGTTCCAGTCAAATGTTCTTCCTTGTGACTTTGTGGAAATGTGCGCCCTGTATTGTTTTCTTGTCAAAAATGCGAAAGTGGCTTGCTGTTGTTTTTCTTCTTTGTTTACTTTCCAGCCTTAGTTTATAACTGCAGGATTCTCCTTTGTGGTCTGGTATTATCTGAAAGCCGGCCCTGCTTTGCTTTTTTTTTTCAAGCAACCAAGGTCAGTTGGGTGTGAAGAAAAAGGGAAATCACATGAGATGCAGTTAATCCACTGAACTAAATTTCAGTTATTTTTTGATTACATGGAAATGAAATAAAATCAACCTGGATTTTTCTCCTCTCTGCATTGACTTTGGGAAGGGTGGTTTCCAGGAAGACATTCAAAGGACAAGTACACCTCAGCCCTCCACCCCACCCCACCCCACCCCACCCCGCCCCAAGAAGCTTCTCACCCTATTGTTCTGATCCAGGCTTCCCAAAATCACAAAGCAGATTCCTTGTCCCGATAAAACCCCTTTTTATTAAGCTAATGTGAATTCCTCTCATTCACATCCAGCAAAGTCCTGGCAAACAGTCTTTCAAGCATGAATTTACAACCACAGACTTTATCAGGCTTGGAGAGCTGCCAGGTCGATATCCTCCAAATGCAAGGCTATACAAGAAAGTAGTTGGCACAGAGTCTCTGAGAGTCAGGAACAAATCTTCACACTAATTATGCGAACTGTCTCCTGCAAACTCTATTCCCCTTGCACTCCTCTATTCCCTATTCATCATGCACCTGTACTCCCGAGTTGGCCCTTGTTCCTTAGCTGTTCTCTTCTCCTGGCAGTTCTCACATGCGCACATCGGGAACAGGCTCCAGTTGATAACTGTTGGAGGGCCTTGGCCCCATCTCTGCCTCCAATGCAGAGCCCTCATCAGAGCCTTCCCCAGACTCCAGGACTGGCCCATGTTCCTCCCCAATCTCCTCACTGTCTGAGTCTGCCACCAGCTCCACTGGCTACTGGTGGGCCACAACATCTATTCCTAACTCAGGGATATCTACAGGAGGGCTAAAAAAAAAAAAAGGCAAGATAACAACCACAATGGTGTAATTGTAGTCCTGGCCCAGGGATTCAATCCTGCAATTATATCCACTATCTTGAGCACTGGACTCCTCCCAAGGACACATGCCTGTTCTTCAACCACAACATGCCCCACTGCCATGTCTTTCCTTTTGCTGTGGGTTCAGGAATTGAGGCGGGGTCTACCTACTTACCAAGTGCTGAAAAGTACGCACTTTACATGTGCCATTTGCACTTGCGTGAGGCTCTTCCATGTGCGCTGCATGTGCAACCACATCATCTGTGCATCCATGCACACACAGTGCATGCACGCTGCACATAGGCACTCACATACAAGCACTCACGCACCCATGAGCAATCGTGTGTGCATGCTCAGGAGAGCTCTGAAAACCAGCTGGATTTCCTGCTGCAATCGTGCGCATGCACAGCGGAGGCTGGAAGACCAGCTGGGTCTCTGCAATCGTGCATGCATGCATGTGCAATTGCATGCACATGCTCAGCCGGAGGTAAGTTGGATGACAGCTTGTGTGCCCAGCAAGATCACTCTACGTGCCACCTGTGGCACTCGTGCCATAGGTTCGCCATCACGGACCTATGGCCTGTGGGATGCTTGGCATACATAATCTTTTCAATTTATCAACTCTCTGATAAAAGTTGTAGGTGCTCCATCATTTGAGATTTTAAAGAAGAGATTGGACAGCCATTCGTCTGGAATGGTATAGGGCAGTAATTCTCGACCTTTTCTTCACCTCGGTGTCAAACCTAAAAGGACTCTTTGCAGATTGTTTTTTTTCCTCTTTGAATTTAATTAGTTTTGTTTCAAGCTTGCCACACCATTCTTTAGAAAATGTATATGGGGGTCGGAGTTAGATAGTTAGCTGGGAGTCTTATTACTACAGCATTCTTTCCCGTGGGAATCAAGGACATCTGGTCTGCACCTTCAGAGGGAGGATTGGAAGATGACCCTTCGATGCTACCCTGCTTGGATTGGAGAAGAGGGTGGCATGCGATGATTTAGGGCAGAGGTGAAATTCAGCCGGTTTGCACCGGTTCTATAGATGGTAGTGGTATAGGTGGTAACAATTATAAGCAGTTCGGAGAACCGGTTGTTAGAAGAAATCTCCTTTTGTTTTTTCCCCACTTTGCAGGGTTAATCCTGTAAATAAGGCAGTTGTTAATCTGTAAAGATTAATTTTGCAGGGTTAATCCTGTAAATAAGGCAGTTGTTTCTAGGCTAATCTTTATTGCCTTGCTCACAGAAACTGCCTCTCCCCTTATTACATTGTAACTTTGGTGAAGTTTAATTCTGTGCTTGGTGATGTTTAATCCTGTGTCCACGCCCACAGAACCGGTAGTAAAAGAAATTAAATTTCACCACTGATTTAGGGGAAGAAAATTTGACTTTACTTTGGGTGGAGAAATTCAGATTCGGGTTTTCTCCAGATGTGCCAATATGATGTCTTCAATAAAATCTCATTCTAAGGAATTTTGGATTCTGAGAGTTTGGATTACATTGGGGATGTTACTTGGAACGCTGATACACGGGCCCCCTTTAAGTACCTTCTCTGGCCACAGAACCCCAAGACTTAAATAAGACTCAATATTTAAATAATAACATTTCTTAAAGCTTTTGCGGATCCCCTGTGAAGACATCATGCCCCCCCCCCAGGGATCCGCAGACAACAGGTTGAGAACCACTGATAAAAGGTCGCCTGCTTGAACAGTGGGTTGGGCTAGAAAAGCTCTAAGATCCCTTCTGACTCTGTTATTCTGCATTCTGTAATTATCTTGCATTGTATCTCTCCTGACCGCTGCTACTGATGGGATGGGCGAAGTATTCTTTGAGCTGCAAATTATAGGCTCAGCTGGGCAGGGTTCCCCGAGGGCTGACTCTCTGAAGCCAGGCTGAATTTCTAGGAACTGTCCTGCACTCCAGACCTGTTTTATTTAGGGCTGGAAAGGAATGAAGCAAGACACATTCATCATCAGGCATAATCATTCACCGTACTTATAGCTGTGCCAGAATCTCTTTCTATTTAGGGTTCACAATTGGTGCTGCTGAGCAAATTGACAGTGTTTGAGACCGGAATCTGTAGTGGATGGTCCTGGTGGGTTGGCCAAATATTTTCTGGAAGCAAGACTCAGTTCTCCGATGATAAGAGGGATGGGCCATCCGAGGGTGTTCCTGGGCTCACAGGTACCTGCTCTCAGGGTTCCACAAAGCCTGTTGCCACCATCAGCCTCCAACCGACCTGTGCACTCCCACAGGGCAGGCCTCCTTGGAATACCGCCGTCAGGTCGATGTCGCCTGGC
>JAEANM010014765.1:0-13864 GCA_017656035.1 Myanophis thanlyinensis
GGAAGGGAAATTAGATGCAATCATGGATCTTATAGTCCTGATATTCTTGTGGTATGTTGCCTGGGATGTTATAGTCCATATTACACTGGTGTATTATTACCAATGGATACTGTATATGTAGAATGAAAAGAGACTTAAAGTTTCAGTGAGTTTAATTACATTTCCTGATCATTGCCATGTTCAGTGTAAGGACTTGAAGAAAATAAAAGAATGATGATATGTTAAAAGGGAAACAACACAGCTCTAGGCTGCATTGACAGAGAGATAGAATCAAGATCAGTGTCAATACCACTTTATAATGCCTTGGTAAGGGCACATTTGGAAGACTCATCCAGTTTTGGTTGCCATGATGTAAAAAAGATGTTGAGACTCTAGAAAGAATGCAGAAAAGAGCAGCAAATATGATTAGGGGACTGGAAGCTAGAACATAAAGTTGCTGGAATTGGGTACGTCTCGCTTAATGAAAAGAAGGATTTGGGGTGATAGCAGTGTTCCAATATCTCAGGGGTTGCTACAAAGAAAAGTGAGTCAAGCTATTCTTCAAAGCATCTGAAGGCAGGACAAGAAGCAATGTATGGACACTAATCAAGGAGAGAAGCAACCTAGAACTAAGGATAAATTTTTCTGACAGTGAGGACAATTAACCAGTGGAACAGTTTGTTTTCAGAAGTTGTAGGTGCTTCATCATTGGAAGCTTTTAAGAAGAGACTGGACAATCATTTGTCTGAAATGGTATAGGGTTTCCTGCCTAAGAAAGGAGTTAGATTTGAAAACGTCCGAGTCCCTTCCAACTCTGTTATTCTATTCCATTCTATTTTTTATCTAATCATCATCATCATCATAATCATCTAAACTTTATAGTTCAGTGTAACTGTGAGTGATAACAGTTCTAGGCACATTGAAAATAAATCCAATTGATATAAATAGCTGTATTCTTGTGATTTGTTTCTGCTGTATTTAATAGACCTAAGTCATTAATAACTTCAATTGGATGGCTCCAACTAAAGTAATGAACAGTATATTCCTAATTGAAAAACAGCAAATGGTACTGGCTCATATAGTATACAATGTGACTAATATATGGCTTTTATCTTGCTTCTCAAGTTTATATTCTCAATACAGTACTCTAAAGTAAAACAATGTTATAAAATAGGGCCACTCTGTTTCATGGAAACTAGTGGTAAAATCTGTCTGTTTAAAAAAAATGCACATTAAATGCACTATAGTACAAATGGTCCACAAAAAGCATAAAACATTATATTTTAATAAAAAATAAAATGTTGTCAAGATAGTAGAAAACCAGAAAGATAAAAGAAATAAATTGAGAAGTAATTGCTGGCATTTTAAAAAGTATCTATAAGGGTGGAAGATTAATGAGAAATAATATGCTTTATGGATCTATTTTTCAGGGTTATGCAGTGGTCCAGATTTGAAGAAGAAACTATGATATGGAATATATGAGCATGCACATATTGAACCAATAGGCACTGCCTTAAATCAATTCCATCACCCTTTCCCCAAGGACCATGCATGAGCCTAGAAAAGGAGATAGACATTTAATTCATCTTGTTATGATATAGATGTGTAATGAACCTTGCACATCTACATCTTCCAAGGTCTGGATTATGTTTATCAGCCTTCTGCCATGTAATGCATTTCATATTTGCTGGGTTACAACTCACAGAATGCTATGATTTGTAGTTCCAATAGCTAGGAAAAACTGATCCATGAAAATCTATGATGAACTGTGAGCGTCTATTCCACAAACTCCAGCCGAAAAAGCCAAAAATGGGAATAGGAAACTGTAATCTCTTATAGCTAGACCAGTCCAAAGTCATTGCTACTTTTACTATAAAATAATAGGAACAGAATGTTGCAAGTCTGAATGTTTTCTCCCCTTTATTTTGAAAAGAACTAAGGAGGGTCAAGTCTGAAATACTTTCTCAAATTACATTCTGCCTCTTTTTATTTGATGGTTGTCTTGGTTGCAGTTCTTTCTCCTGCTCTTCACAATCCCAAAGCCTGGACACTGGAAGCATGGAATTTCCTCTACCCTGTGCTACCTTACATGTGCATTTCAATAAACCTGTAAAAATGTGGTCCCTGTCCCAGGATGATCTGCCTCAAAGAAACTCTTCAGAAAGAGAGTATGTAGCTGTTTAGATACAATTAACCTATTTTTAGGGCTCAGACTGATAAAGGAACAGACTGAAAACGCGAAACTCTCACTTGTCCCTCACATTTTAACCCAACAGATTCTTTGCTCAAAGCAATTATCCTAGAAAAACTAATTTATATTTTATATTTGAAGCTAACTTTTTTGAAATTGACCCAGACATTAGACTCCCTGCATTGGACAACACAAACTCCTCCCATAGTAGCAGCACTGCCGGATTAGCCTAAATCCTTCTCCCAATCGGAAGGGAAGCCGTGCCAGAAAGAGAGCGAGAGCGCACCTTGGAGCTTACCTGAGCCCAGACTCCAGGAAGCGGACACCAGCAGCATCGCGCACACCAACTGCATCTTCGCCATTCTTGCCACCTCTCCCTTTTCTCTCTATAAAGTGAAGTCCATATACAAAAAAGGCAAGCTATCTGGGTGAGAGAGTCGCGCAGAAAAAAGAAAGAGCTGCTGCCTTGAGCTGATTTTTAAAGAATTGAACCCTAAAGGGAGCTCCGGATGTCCCCTAAGTATATAAGCGAGCACGGAGGGGTGATGTCACGAAGGAGCAGCCGACGCTCTCTTTTAACCAAGCGTCCGCCCGCCTGCTCCTTCCCCTCCTCTTCTTCGGAGCGAAACTGACTCGACCCCCTCCCCCATTAGTTGCGCTGCGCTTCATACTTCCTGAAGCAGAAAGAAAGAGCAAGGTTGTGTGAGACAGACATCGCAAAAAGGACAGCTTTACCAGTTGCGCCCGATTTTAAAACCTTT
This sequence comes from Myanophis thanlyinensis, assembly GCA_017656035.1. Lineage (NCBI taxonomy): Eukaryota > Metazoa > Chordata > Lepidosauria > Squamata > Homalopsidae > Myanophis > Myanophis thanlyinensis. The sequence goes on from JAEANM010014765.1 coordinate 2,932, forward strand.
GACTACAAATGGTGATGCAGGATTCGTGATTATTTCTCCCCCTTGCCTGCAGCCACACACCGCCACATAGCAGCCAGTATAGTTTGGTGGTGGAGGTTGCAGTCCAGCATAATTGACAGATGTGTGGCTGGAAAAGGCTAGTATAAAGAATCTAAAAAAGAGTAAGTTAAATGTCACCTTTGTATTTATGTGCCCATCACAGGTCATCTGTAAAAGTCACCTAGTTAACTATGATTCATGTAAACCAGGAAAAGAATTTAACAAAAACTTGAGAGATATAGTATTTGTTTAACTAAAATAAATATTTTGCAATGTACTGTTATGTCATTCTTTCTTTACTTATTTCAACTTATGCAAGAGACCAGACCAAAATGGCAGTCAGAAGAAATGTTGGGACTGCAATTCTTAAGAATTCAGAGCCAGAGACCATGAGGTCCTTATATATCTGGAAACAATCAGATTGGGGAAGATGAACTTGGAACAGTGAAAATGAGCTTCCTCCTCCTCCTCCTTCCCCCCCCCCCCATTCTTTTTTCCTCTGGACACCCAACAATATTTTACTGATTGATACTAATAGATATAACTTATTTGGATTTTCCAGGAATACATTCCAGTAAGCATTGACTAAAGTCATCCTAAGCACTGTGTGCACAAAACAGGATTTAATAATTCAGATTATTGGTGCAAAGGTAGCTAAAGCTCAAATGTGTATCTTTGAAGATGCAATGCCACATCCTGGATGTGTTACATAAATGCTCCAAGTGAATAATGCGGGATGAGTTCATCTCCAATTTTGCTTTTTGAACAGAAATGTATCTTCCTCTTCATTCATGCTGTTTAAATTCTTTGTTAATAATTTAATTGTTTTAAATCAGATTTTAATTGTTTATACTTGATTTTAGATTGGAAGTGCATTTGGCTATTTGATAGGTTTAAAAGCTAGATATAAATGGTTGATTAATGAAACAATAATTAGTTGTTTTATTAATTATTTTACTTTACTTACAAGGGTATATGCATATACAATTATATACATTTATTATTTAAAACACTTTTAGGTATTCTTTTGGATCTAAATGTGCCATACATGGCAATCCTGAGCAATCACACTTAAACTAGAATCAGTAGTTTTCTCTCAGAAATGGCATAACCATTGAAAGTTGAATGTTTTTGGTATCCTAAAATGCAGAACCATACAGATCAGTTTTTAAAAACTGTGCTGTTTAAATTATTTAATGGGGAGAAAATGAATGCTGTCCCACTTTAAATTTAAAACCTATACATGTCTTTATACAGTATTTAATGGGATAGTCCTTCAGGCAAGGACTGAAATTTCTGTATGCTTTTAATAATAATTTTAAAATTTGGTCTGCAAAACAGACAAAAAAGAATTTTATATGTGTTCTTTGCGAAGTAGAAATTACACAACACCCAAACAACTTCATTAAAAAAAGAACTTAATGAATATTTATTAATATTTTGTAGCCTGCTATGGTAACTAAACATACCCTTGGTAGACAGATACTGTAATAAAGAAGTATTTCCTTACTTTATAAAATTCGTTCATTTTCTATTTTTCTTCCATTAGGGGGCAGAATGGCAGTACAAAAACAGTATCAACTTCTTCCCGAGAAATAGTTTGCTGTTGAACCTACATGGAAAACAAAAAGCAATGACTTCAGTTTATAATAGATCATTCACTCTGTAACATGTACTGATGAAAAGTTTTTCATTTCTATTTCTATATTTCTGATAGCTTACATGTTTTTAAATTCCATGTAAAATTCAAATATAAGTGATACATGAGAAATATTCATGATTTAAACTTCAGGAAAAAGATGACCAGAAAATATGATTTATTAAGATTAAACAGACTGATGTTTACCTCCCCACCTCAAAGAATCTGGAGACAGAACAGTGATTAAAGGTTCTTGAACTCAATGGACTTTATCTCTGAATAGATTTGTAAGGATGGATTGTGCTGTAAAGGTATTATAGATAATCACATTATGTTAGAGATTATCTTCAAGAAGATCCGGCTAATCTTAAAGCAGGAAAAGAATCTGATTATCCTTTGAAGATAATATTATTTCTACAAAAGACATAAAGAAAAAGGAGGGAGTGATACAGGATATCAAACCAGTGTAGATAACTTCTGTTGGATTAGGGCTTGCAATTTATCTTCTGTGAGCCACAAGAAGCCTTTAGGAATATTATATTGCTGAAAGGGATGGGGCCAGACCTGGCAAATGTTCCTTTGATTTTGAGTCTGGGGTTGAAGGTGGGAATGACAGCATGGACGCCTTGTTTCCCATTACCCTTTGTAAAATAGCTCTGAACACAATGCCCTGTACAAAATATGGTATTTTGTCATGAATGAAGACATGTCCCAGGATAATGTTGCAGGATCCAATCTAGTCAGTCACTCAGATGAGAAGTTCAGTCTTCTGAGCTTTCAGACTTGTGCTGGAGCTTGTCCTCATGGAACTTTTCTCTACCAGAATGTTATTTTGTTACTATATTTGTCATTCCCAGTTGTGCTGCTAGAAGAAGGCATCTCTTGAGCCACAGGTTAGCATTCTGTGCTCTATTTAGTTTTTCCTTTAAAGGGGTGGGATGGCATCTGCATGTTCACATGAAAAAGATCACATGCTTAGAAAGCTGCATGCATGCAAGAAAGCCAATGACAGAAAAAGGATGAGATTGCAACCATAAAGGGAGGGGAGGTTGATGGTTTTCACCCATCAATAGTCTATATACTTCCAGTTCTTGTTCTTGTTGAATAAAAAAAGGAAGGTGATTGCTGCATATAAGCCTCATCCAGAAATTCTATTGCTCTGATGACACATTAAAGAGATAATAAGGGCTAAAAGTGCCCTTATTTGGGAAAAGAATAGCTAACAATCAAATGTAATTACAAGAAATGGTGTCACACCATCTTAGAAAATCTGTAACTGCTTATTGCTTTAACTTTCATGAGGTTTTCATGAGCAGCTCCAAATAAAAGGCATTAAAATAGTGATGAGTGGTGACCAAGAACTAAATGACTATAAAAGGGCCTCATAACTCAGAATTTTTTTAAAAAAAATCCACACAAGATGGAGCTGTATAAATGCCCCATGTCTCTAACTGCCTGAGATTAGGCATTGGTTCAGCATGATAGTTACTCATGACATCCCAAACAAAAAATGGAGAATACCTATTTCATTTGGTTTCTGAACCCACAACCACATGCTAAGAGCAAGAATTAAATTCACAATTGGTAAAAGTAATATCACCAAGGAAGTTTCTGTAATACTATACAAGAATGACCTCAGGAGATGTGTGAAAAGCCACAGAGAATCAACAGAACAGTCAGACTTAAGGCAGCTCATCTTGAAAATGAAATATGATCATGGTAAATATCAGAAGGGACCTTCCCTTAGTTTCTTGGGCTGTAAAGGTGACAGGGGAGGAGACTTTCAAGTTAATGTAGCCTTATAATAAAGTATAATAAAGTTTCATCAGTCATGCTTCCTGTCTGGACTACCTCGTAAGACTGACAGCAGTCTAGTTCCTCAGGATCCACAAGCTGGAAGTCATCCCATATAATCTCAAAATGTGTAGTCTCTTTTACTTCTATCAAACTTGTACAGCTGGCATCCAATTCTGAGTAAATGAATGATTTTGATTTTCCAAATGTCAAATAAACTTCTTACAAATTATCTTCTGGTCCATCTTTACCTAAAAGAGTACTTTGAAAAGATGCACCAAGCAGCAATTCACGAATGTAATAAAATAGAAAAAAACATTGCTGTTTTGATGCTCCTACTGCCACTGAGTTCCTGTTTGAGTTACATTGGATTTACTTATTTTTTTACCAGGATTGCTCTTTTTTCAGCTTCCATAGCTCTTCAATAAATAAAGAATCTTCCCTGAATCAGTGCTATTTTAGTGAGAGATTGTATTCCAGTGATAGACCAAAGCCATGGTCGAGATGCCCACCAGGGCATGGATCCATTTAGATTTCTCGGGCACATTGACTAAATAGGTCCTCCTCTCTGGTGTGACTGCAAAGATCCATAACAACCAGAGAGTAATCTGAACATTAGAAAGATAGTTATTAATTTCCACCACCCTGAGATAATAACTCATCTGTTCTGAGACAAAATCCAGATTCTGTAATCTTTGCCAAGTAAAGCCTTTTTTGTTTGTTTGGGCTTCCTGTAATGTTTATTTGATTGCATATCACATGGTATTTCCAGAATTGACAGAATGAATCCTTTGTTTTTCAAAGAATCAGATGCCACTATAAGCATGTTAAGATATTTTAAAAATTAAAGGAGGGTGGAAGTTCTGAAGTGTGAGACATGTTTATTTAAGAATTAAACAAGAATGAACTACAGAATTTATTTCAATAAAATAAACCAAGCAAGGAATATTGTGGTAATTTGGTTAGATGGTTACTTTGTGGATCATTTTATTTATTTTTACTCAAAATATAAATAAGATCCTATTTATAGCACACTAGTGATATTATGGATAGAAATATGTGTATCAAAAAGTAACTTACTGTGACATTTTTCATATCATGTGATACTATAACTTACACAGTTAAAATTATACCATTTTAAAAGCTTTCCCCCCTCAGCTCTGCTACATGTTAGGGCATTCACAGTTGAAGTTTAGTCAAAATACAAATATGCAACTTTCTTCAGTCCAAATAATATTACATTATGTTCCATTCCATCCTGTATTCTGGCATAGAGATCAAGAAACTGAGATTTTTAAAAAAAATAGATAGAATTCTTTATTGGCCAAGTGTGATTGGCCAAGACACGGAATTTGTCTTTGGTGCATATGCTCTAAGTACATCAAAACAAAGGTACATTTGTCAAGAATCATAAGATACAACACTTAATGATAGTCATAAACTTTACAAATAAGTGTAAATCATAAGGATACAAGCAACAATGTTATAGTCCTAAGTGGGTGGAGATAGGTGATAAAAGCGATGAGAAGAATAATAGTAATGCAGACTTGATAAATAGTTTGTTAGTGTTGAGGATGTTATTGTTTAGCAGAGTGATAGCGTTCAGGGAAAAAACTGTTCTTGTGTCTAGTTGTTCTGGTCTGCAGTGTTCTGTAGCGTCAATTTGAGGATAGGAGTTGAAACAATTTATGTCCAGGATGTGAGTGGTCTGCAAATATTTACCCAGCCCTCTTTTTTGACTCGTGCAGTATACAGGTTCTCAATGAAAGGCAAGTTGGTAGTAATTTTTTTTCTGCAGTTCTAATTATCCTCTGAAGTCTGTGTCTGCCTTGCTGGGTTTATTTATTATAAAGATTTATTAGAGTTATAACTTCTTTTCAGTGGTGGAATTCAATTTTTTTTACTACCAGTTCTGTGGGCATGGCTTGGGGGGGTCATGTGATTGGGTGGGTATGTGATTGGGTGGGCAGTTTCTGTAAGCAGGGCAATACAGATTAGGATAGAAACACCACCAGAATGTTTCTTTCCTGCCTTCCTTACAGGATTAACCCCATAAAATGAAAAAAAAAAAACCAAAAAACCAAAAGGAGATTTCTTCTAACAACCAGTTCTCTGAACTGCTTAGAAAATTTACCACTGGTTCTAGCGAACCTGCTAGAACCTCCTGAATTTCACCACTGCTTCTTTTCCTCCAAAACTTCAAGGCAACCTAACAAAACTTTCCATATTTCTATATTCTCCTGTTATAGGTTGGGTTGTGAGATAGCTTCAACAGGACTCTTGAAAGATCAATGCAAATTAATAAATTTAGCACAAAATTGAGTTAATCGGTATGCTGTCTTGTAATGCTTTTGTTCATTTCCAATTTTGCTGTATAAAGCAATCACAGAGAAAATTCTATGCACTAATATTGAAATGTGATTAGTTATTTTTTTTCTGTAATATAAAATGGAATTATTTGCAACATCTAAAGATGCTTTATCTGAAAGTTGAACCAACTGTTTAAAAATGCCCAATGTAAATTTTTGGAGAATAAGGTTGTAGAGGAAAAAATAAATGATTAACAGTACAAGTCCAAACAGAAAATAAGCACTACTGAAACAAATGAATGTATTTCCAAGTAAACATGCTAAAGAATAAAAATGAATCATTATTGTGAAGTTGTATATGGAGGAAAGCCAAGACTTGGAACTATTTCTACACCCATTACTGATTCAATGTCATTTGAATAAAAACATAGCAACCTGTAAAAACAAATGTATGGCACAACTATTAAATACAAGCAAGTATTGGACTTGATTGCTGGAATCAAGTATCTGTGCATTTCACAGTTATTTGGTAGAAAGTATGAAATATATGAAATTAAGATTGGCACCACTACCAGAGTCCAAAATACCTGCTAGAGGTGATGAAATTGGAGCACCCAAAATATCTTTGCCTGAGGATCCAAAATACCTGGCACTGCCTACAATGAGTATGATTTGCTTTGGCAGGATAGTTTGAAGATCAGAGTATTAATTTCATGAGTTAATTTTTCAAACTTCATGCAAATCCCAAGTGAATCATCCAGTAATTGACAATACTTGTTTATAAGTTGCTGAAAATCAAAGCTTGTTCATTCAGTAATGTTTTTACAAAATTGTGATTTATTATTTCATTACTTGCAGTCAGGAAGAGTGATTAGTCATAGAATCCACATGTCATTTCTTGAACATTTTTGATTAGATCTATTAACTGTAGTTTTTAGTATGTAATACTATGTTTATTTGGAAGCATGGCCCACTAAATTCATTGAGACTTAGGTCTAGATAAATATGTATAGAATATTTGCCTTAAAATAATAATAGATAACTAAAATGGATCAGTATTATTGAATTTCTTGAATTGTACCCTGATTGAAATAACCTATTTCAACCAGAATGGAAAAATTTTATATCATTAAAATACTGATTGCTGTATCATATAATATCAGATAGAGCTGAGCATCATTCCAGCCTGTTTAAAACATAGGTTGGTTGGATGGATCATTCATTCCCATCTGTAATCACAGCTCATTACTGTTGGCTTGCAAGGTGGTTTATGGAATACTCAATTTTTTATAGATTTCATAGTTTCACAAAAGAAATGGTGGATAGACTTATCAAAAATATATGTATGCTTTAATAGCAAATTATAGACAACATTATAAATAGTAATCATCACAAAAGTAAATCTTTCCCTTTTAATTCAGGATATACTGTTCATAAAAAATTGTATGCATAGATTAACACATGATTTTTTTGCTGGTTATAAAATTATTACTGCGTAGCTGTAGAGCATAGAGCCAAATCCTCAACAGAATCCTCATTGTATCATCTTTGCAGAACCAACTGGTCCTCAGGCAAAGATTTCATTTTTATTCACCTAAACATTAGATATTTCAGACAAACAAAACACACTAAATTGTTCTCTTGTAAGATTTCATTCCCAGTTAATTTTGTCTCTTCACAGAATAACTTTGATTCAGTGAATATAAAATTAATTAAATCAAAGTTATAGATAGAACAAGAGAAAGAGATAAATTTAAAAAATTGTCTTAAATAGATTTTTCATATCCCTTGCCCCATTGCATACTTCGTTACAATTAATAATGGACAACATTGAGGAATATTCATATTTTCATGATCTACAAGGACATGAAAATGAGGATTATATACCAGGAAGAGACAGGTAAAACCAAAAGTTCACTTTTAGCAGACAACTTGTACAAAATTTATTGGCCGGCCATGATATATACACATACATACAGTACATACATACATACATACATTTCCAGCATGGAATTCCCCTCTAAGTTTAACTGAAAAGTTTATGTGAGAGGTAATATATTTTTAACATCCAGGCTGCTAATGCCATAGACCTATAACTTTTTGACAAGGATTTAAAGGTGCTATGATCACAGCTATTGACATGGTAAGCAGGTATTGTGGGATTAGATATACTCTGTTTTGTGACTACCATTCTATTTCTGAAAGTGTAGTCCTACTGAATTCACCTCAAAACACTCAACTCACATAAACCTAACATGCAGAGTTAAATAATCTGGTTAGAAATTACAGCTATTGCCATTAGTCAGGATGGTTTAGGCTCTGTTCGTGTCAGAGGTGAAATAAAAAGCATGTTCAACTATAAACCCATTCTAATATAGTCTCCATGGTACCAATTTTAGGCACCAGGCACAATTTCTTTCGTTCTTCCCATGATTTAAACAACTGGGAATGTGCTCTGGTTATCATTACTGGCTATTAAATGCATATGATTATATTTTTATTGTATTATGATTTTAATTTTGTAAATCACCTGGAATAAAACTTCATGTCCAGAAAATATTATATCTTTCAAAGGAAGGTCAGTCATAATTGTTAGTTAAGACTGCTAACACCTGGCCTTAAACGTTGTTCTATACCTTTAAAAATTTAATGAAAGCAACATGTTCAGCTGGTTCTAGATAGGCACCTGGTGAACATTTTACTGAAATATGCCTATTAGAGGTACATAAACACTATTTAAGTCAGGAAATTACATGTGTAGCCAGTTAATAAACAAGTGGAATGCTTCTGTTTCACCCAAAGTCAATGATGACTGATTTACATTTTGCTTTGAATCAAAACGTGTTTCATGCAGTACCATTCTAAATATTCATTTAAAAAGCAACATGGCTTGTATTTTAAAAAAACATAGGCTTTTTCCCCCTAATCTGTTTAGTTGAGGTTCTGTTCTGATTAAGACATGGTATTTTTAGTGAAATGAATAGAAAGGAGTTATTTCAGAAACGTTGTGCAACTGAACTTCTTTGAAGTTGATAATGAATATGATCACTTAAGAAAATAGAAATAAGGAATTAATTTTATACATATTTGAAAATTGATGATAAATACCACTGACAACATTCTATGTTTGAAAAGTTACTGATACCTCATAAATGAAACAGTCATCAAGTAGATGCAATACTTGCACTGATGATTAAATGATATTAATGATACCCAATCAGGGTTATGCAAGATTCCTATAGAATGGACAGCAGTTTGAATACAGAATGAGTTTTTGTCAGGTTTATACAGAAACCAGAAAAAGGTGCATTTGCTTTAAAAAGATGCTGCACTCACCATCCCACAAATTGTGAAACAGCGCTTTTTTTTCCTATCCAGATTCCATTTTCACCTCCTACAGTCAGAATTCTCTGGCCATTAATTATGCTAACTCCTGATCTTCTGTAGTTGGGGGTTTCTCTACCATATATTTATATATTATTTTCAAAAAAATCTCAGGCTTAACTATCATATGCAGGGGGGGTGACCTATTTCATGTACAGAATCCATACTTGTTTCTGTACACCAGAAAAGTGAATTATGTCAAGATGCTCTTCGTGGACTACAGCTCCTTGTTCAACACAATAATTCCCTCCACACTCACTGTCAAGTTGGAACACCTGGGATTCAGCCCACCGCTACGCTGGTGGATCTCCAACTTCCTGACTGGAAGACCACGGGCTGTAAGTGTTTTGTTGCAAGAATAGAGAGACCAGATGAAGCTTCAGTGAAATCAGCTCTTTTTATTACAAGCAAAAGCACTCAACAAGAACGGCTAGGATTTTACAGCTATTTATAGTACAGTGGTACCTCGAGATACGAAATTAATCCGTTCCACGGTGGCCTTTGTATCCTGAATTTTTCGTATGTCGAAGCAGCCCGTCCAGCTAAAACGTGGTTTTGGCTCCCCCCTCAGGCCGACAAGGATTGTGTTTTTCATATCTTGGAATTTCTTCGTATCCTGAAGCAAAATAGTTTTCGAGAGACCCTTCGTATCTTGGATTTTTTGTAACGTGAAGCATTCGTATCTTGAGGTACCACTGTATATACAAAACGCACTTTGGCCAACCAGAGAGCAGGATTCTCCCGCTCTCTGATTCTCCACGCCAGATTTGGTGTCTTCCTTATACCAATTATGGTACAGAACACCCCTCCCTCCTTAGATAAGATTTAACCCATTAAGTAGTGATGTAGTCACGCAGGTACCCAGGCCGTTGCCTGGTCCTGGTGGACCTGCGCAATTCAGTTTCTTGATCGGCAGCGACCTGTGAAGATAGGTCTGCTGCCGTATCTGGGCTGGCCCCTGGAATGTTCGGGGACTTAGTTCAAGGTGTGGTTGGGCCCAACGCTTGCGAGACCTCACTGGAACATTCTGTGCTTTCAGATAAATGTTCTGTTTCTGGTGTTTGAGTTGAGTTCTCCCCCTGGGCTTCTCCCTCTGGCTGTTCTACTCTGTTTCTCACCTGGTCCCAATGTTTTTTCCAAATTTGCCCATCAGGAACCTGTAATCGATAAGAACGGGGACCTGTAACAGCAGTTATTTCGCCTGGTAACCAACGGGGCCCTTCACTGTAATTTCTAGCATAAACCTTATCTCCTATTTGGAATTCTTTATTCTTTTTATCGTTTTCATGAAGTTCTTCCTGAATGTATTCTGGGTGGATTCTATCTAATTTATTTCGTAGGAGCCGGCCCATTAGTAACTCGGCTGGACTTTTACCCATTGTGGTATTTGGTGTTATGTGCTGGATTAAAAGGAACTCATCGATTCTGTGTTGCCACCCACCCTCACTCATACGTTTCAATGCATTTTTTGCCAATTTCACAAAAATCTCCGCTTGACCATCGCTCTGGGCGTGATACGGCGCGACCAGGGTGTGTCTGATTCCTTGTTCCACTAGAAATATTTCAAAAACATTGTTGGTGAACTGGGGCCCGTTGTCTGACACCAATATGTCTGGTAGACCATGGGTTGCAAATACCCATCTTAAAGCCTTTATGGTGGCTTCTGCAGTGGTTGAGTTCATTTTAACTACTTCCAGCCATTTTGAAAAGGCATCTACAATTATCAAAAATGTTTGTCCCTGCATGGGACCTGCATAATCTATATGAA
>JAEANM010014766.1:0-13863 GCA_017656035.1 Myanophis thanlyinensis
GACAGGAGGTCACAAGGGCAGAAGTGACTGTGTGAAGAGCGCCCCGATCCAGAAAGGGCCGCAACTGGGTGATCCTTTGAATCTGATAAAAGGCCCCCCTGCAGATGGCTGCAATATGTTCTTCCAATGACAGCCGTACATATAGGAGGACACCCAAGTTGCGAGCCCTCTCCGTGGGGGACAACATTTCGTTCCCCATGGCCAGCGATAAAGTGAGCTGGCTGTATCTGGGCACAGGAAAGCACAGCCACTTGGTCTTGGCTGGGTTGAGCTGGAGTCTGTTAAGACCCATCCAACTCCACACGGCCTCCAGGCACTGGCCCATCACTTCAACGGCCTCATTGGGGTGGTTTGGGGTGGAAATAAACAGCTGCGTGTCATCAGCGTATTGGTGGAAACTCACCCCAAAACCACGGATGATCTCACCCAGCGGTTTCATATAGATGTTAAACAGCAGGGGGGAGAGAACCGACCCACATACTAGGGGCCTCGAGGTCGACCTCTGCACCCCAACACAAATTGCGAGCGGCCAGAGAGGAAGGAGGAGAACCACTGCAATACAGTACCCCCACTCCTAACCCCTCCAGCCACTGCAATAAGATACTGTGGTCGACAGTATCAAAAGCCGCTGAGAGGTCTAATGGGACCAGGACAGAGGAACAACCCCTGTCCCTGGCCCTCCAGAGATCATCCACCAATGCGACCAAGGCTGTCTCCATGCTGAAACCAGGCCTGAAGCCCGATTGGAGAGGACCTAAATACATTGCCTATGTTCCTTGCAGAAGTCTACAAATCTACCATTTCTGGTACCTAAGTCAAAGTTTCCAACTACAGAAGTATCACTTCCTTCTCCCACTTTTGCATTGAAGTCATCCATGAGTATTGTGATATCATTACTTTTTAGGATTTTCAATACACTGCTTATATCTTCTAGAACTTCTCTAAATCCTCCTCATCATTGTCAGCTGAGGAAGTGTAAACTTGTATAATATTCATATTTACTGTAGTACTATTTATTTGGATCATTATCACTCTATCAGATACAGGAAAAAAGAACTTAATGCTTTTATTTACAAGATCATTTACAATTATGGCTACTCCATTTTGATGATGTTTACTATTTTCAACATAGTAGATAGTATATGTCTATACATATATTTTCGTCCTTTGATTTATATAACAAAATTATAGAAGGTAATCAAAAGGTTAAAATAAGTAAGGTAGCTGGGGGTTCATAATGGTTATGTTCTGGTTATATTATCTGAAACTTTTTGTTTTTAAATTACATTATTAACAAGCTGGAACAAAGCAGTGACAACCAATTTCATACTTATGTCAAGAAAACAATAGAGATGTCTCCATAAAGTCAGCAGGAGTCAAACTCAACTTAGAAGAGACTTTATCTTTATTAACAAGGTGGTAGCTAGAAATCAAATGTTTAATTTATTTAGTCCATGACTTTCAATACTGATTAGCAATAGGTTTTTAAGAAAAGATTTATTTTCTAAGCCAGTACCTAGAGGACTAAATCTGAGACTTTTTGCATGCAAGCCATGTCCATGAAGGGTGTCCAAAATAAAATTAAATAAGATAAGAGTAGGAGTCTGAATGCATTTAAATATACAAAGCAACGCTGAAAGACTTCAGATTTTAATAGATAGCACATAAAGGTAAATAAGAGATAGTGCATAGTGTTATTTCACACCTATCAGCTTGCACCCAAAAGTCATACATTTATCTAACTTGCAAAGATGAAAGTCACTGCAAGCTGTATAACTATGTAAAAGGTTACCTTTCCATCAGAAAAGTAACCTTCTACATATTCAGTCAGTCCTGTTGCCATCACAGATTAAGAAGAGAATGTCAGTAATTATAGGTGAAAGTAGAACTATCAATCATGGAAATCAAGAATTCTGATACTGAAAAGTGTTTTTAGGATAGGACAAGAATGAAGTCTACATGAATTCTATGCTGAAGCCATGAAGAGAGAACTCACTCTGGGGCAGAAATTTCCATAAGGCGAGTACACCAAAACTTACTTTTAAAAAAATATGAAAAGGAAGACAACTGCCCCCAATAACTTTGCTGAAATTGAACACCAAGCATGAGGATACTTCTTAACAATTAAACCTATGATTTGCATCATCATAAATGATATTATAGTTTATTTGGAATACATGTACTTTTTATTTTCTTTGTAAATGTATAAAATCTGACCAGAGCCCAAATGCATGTAGGGAGAAGGATTTATATTTAAAATATCATACAGATTTGTCTTTTCTAAAAGTATTTCTATTTCAAAAGCAGCTTCCAGATGCTATTAACATAATCCTTCTTAGAAAGGATGGGAACGGAATTGTGTAGGGTTTTTGAAAATCATTCAAAATATTTAAAGAAATCCCAACTATCAAAGCAATCACTTGACAATTGGCTTCCATAAAAATACTTCCTCTTAATATCCTGAGACATTTACCATCTCTTTGTCAAGTTCAAGTCAAAGATGAAGCATTGCCTTAAGGTACTCCACAGTGTTAGCTCTATCCAAAAAAAATCAAAAATAACTCCAAAATAAAGCAGGAGCCTTTTAAATATCTTACAGAAATATAATTACTGCAGAATAGAAGCATTTTATCATTACATATCTAATTAATAATGTTTTTTTCTATCTCTATATTTGCCTTACATGGATATTTTTACAAGATCATTTTAAAGGAAATTTTATAAATATATTAAATATTAATGTATTGACAAGTGGAAGAAAGTTTAAGCCAGTTTCAAAAGTAATGAATAATTTGAAAGCACTGGGACTGTTTGTTTAAAAAGGCTATATCACCAGGCTTCTAAAAGACAATTTTCTGTTAAGGAAACCATTGCTTAACTGGGACATTTCAAGAAAGCCATTTCATCCTGTCTTTTACTCATGTACACCTCTTTTTAGATTGCAAAAGTGTGAAGTGAAAAAGCTCCTCCAGTCCTGTTTTGTTCATTTCAAGCATTATGGATATTTACATACAGATCCATATCCTACACCATAAATTCTAGAGCTTTCTCTTTAATTGGGATTCCTCCATACATCTTCTTCTTTCAGATGTTCCTGTTAGGGGTTGACACAACGAATCAGTTGCCTCCACCAACTCTATCCTCGGCATCTCCACTCTCACCCCAATCACCTTCATGTCTTCTTTTAGCACATCCATATATCTCCTCTTTGGCTTTCCTCTTGACCTTTTGCCTTGCAGCTCCATCTCCAACATCCTACTACCAATATAACCACTCTCCCTCCTCTGCACATGTCCAAACCATCTCAATATGGCCTCTCTGACTTTGTCCCAAAAACAACCGACCTGAACTGTCCCTCTGATATGCTCATTCCTAATCCTGTCCATCCTGGTCACTCCTAAAGAGAACCTCAACATCCTCATCTCTGCTATCTCCATCTCTGCCTCTTGTCTTTTTCTCACTGCTACAGTCTCTAACCCAGACATGGGCAAACTACGGCCCATGGGACACAACCGGTCCATTGGGCTTTTTAACCAGGCCCACCGAATTCGTCCATATTATAATATTAAATTAAATTTTATTATAAAGACATCGCAATCATTTTACCTAGCTGTAATTCCCATCTTTCCCCAGCAGGGGAAAGCTCTAGCCTTTCTGGAAGATATGACACCTAGGAAAACCGTCCTACAAGCAACGTGCTCTCGCTCTCTCCCCTCCCGCCCCTCCATCAGAATTTTCCCATCCCTCCCCCAGAACTCAGTCCAGGCCACCCTCATTACCCACCCAGCTCAAGAGCTCGTGTTCTCCCAGGTCTTTCTCCTACGTGGCTCCGCCCCCTCCTTGACATCCCTGTGGCAACCATGGCAGCAGGCGTGCACAGATGCCCAGCAGCTGGCGTGAAAGCAGAAGCTCCCTTGCTCACCACAGTAACTACCCCAGCCCGTGGAGATGAGGAGCCGGGCATGGCGGTGACCTCGAGCCTCTCCGCCTGCTTCAAGCTGCTGGCGGCTGCCTTCTATGGCTTCAGCTCTTTCCTCATCTTGGTGGTGAACAAGAGCATCCTCACTGGTTACGGGTGTGTAAGGAGGCAAGCCCGGGGGCGAAGTTCATTGGCACTGGTCCCGGTGGAAGTTTTTTAGGGGCTGGAGGCGGTGGGGGTGTTTTTGCAGAACAACGCATCCGGCAGATGGGTGGGGGTGGGAGGGAGGCCGATGGAGCCCGGTTGGTGGCTCCTTCTTGCTTGAATAGCTGAAATGGGAGAGAAGCTGCTTCCATGCACCTCGGAGGCTTCTTGCAAAGCCTGCCCCCCAACTCCCCATCGGAGAAAAAGCTGCCTCCATGTTAACAGAGAAGGGGGAGCCACACCTGCTCATCTCTCCCAAGTGTGGATGCCTCTCCCGTCCGGCTTTTAGTGTCTTTTCCAATGAAACCACTTGCATGGTATGTTCTCTGGGCTGAGAAGTTGCCCATTGCTTTTTCTTCTCCAGGATTCTGGAAGTGACAGAAATCCCCTGTCCTACAGGTAGTCCTCAGCTTACAACAGCACCCTTAGTGACTGTTCAAAGTTTTTTTCAGCGGCACTGAAAAAAAAAGGACTTCCAACCGGTTTTCACAGTTTTGCAGCATCGCTGTGATTCAGAGACTTGGCAACTGGTTCATACTTATGACCGTGGCTGCGTCCCAAGATTGCGGGGTCACCTTTTGCAGCCTTCTGGCAAGCAAAGTCAAGGAGGGGGACCATATTCGTTTACGGTGTTATTAATTTAACAGCTGCAGCCATTCACTTAATAATTGTGCCAAGAAAGGTTATAAAATGGGGCAAAACTCACTTAACAAATGTCTCACTTAACAGAAACTTTGGGCTCAGTCATGGTGGTAAGTTGAGGACTACCTGTAGTTCTCGACTTACAACCACAATTGAGCCAACATTTCTATTGTTACAGGAAACATTTGTTAAATGAGTTTTGCCCTATTTTACAACTTTTCTTGCCACATTTGTTAAGTGAATTGCTGCAGTTGTTAGTAATTAGTATTAAATTAGTAACATGGATGTTAAATGAATCTGATTTCACTTCACATTGACTTTGGTTGTTAGAAGGTTGTAGACGGGGATCACATGAGCCCAGGACACTGCAGCAGCCATAAAATGTGAATCAGTTGTCAAGCATCCAAACGTAAATCATGTGACCATGGGGATCTTGCAACAGTCGTAAGTATGAAAAATGGTCATAAGTAACTTTTTTTCAGTGCTGTTGTAACTTTGAACAGTCACTAAGTGAACTGTTGTAAGTCAAGGACATTTACATTTAATTTATATTAGTTCACACAAACACACCATTCTCCTATTCTGGCCCGGCCCCTCTGTCAAATTTTAGAAACCATTGTGGCCCACGAGTCAAAAAGTTTGCCCACCCCTGCTCTAACCCATACAGCATAGCTGGTCTCACTACTGTCTTGTACACTTTTCCTTTGATTCTTGCTGACATTCTTTGTCACACAACACTCCTGACACATTTCTCCACCCATTCCAACCTACCTGCACTCGCCTCTTCACCTCCTTCTCATACTTCCCATCACACTGGATTGTTGACCCCAAATACTTAAACTTCTGCACCATCTTGATCTCAGCCCCCTGTAATCTCATTGTTTCACTTCCCTCCCCCTCATTCACACACATGTATTCTGTCTTACTATGACTGACCTTCATTCCTCCTTTTTCCAGAGCATACCTCCAGCTTTCCAGGTGTTCTTCCACCTGCTCTCTGCTCTCACTACAGATCACAATGTGATCTACAAACATCATTGTCCATGGGAATTCCTGTCTGGCTTATCTGTCAACCTGTCCATCACCATAGGAAACAGGAAGGGACTTAGAGACGATCCTTGATGTAGCCCCACCTCCACTTTGAACTCTCTGTCTGACCTGCAGCACATTTCACTACTGTTGTACTCTTGTCATACATGTCCTGAACTACTCTGACGTACTATTCTGCCACTCCTGACATCCTCATACAATACCATATTTCCTATCTTGGCACTCTGTTGTACACTTTCTCTAAGTCCACAAAGATGCAATGCAGCTGCTTCTGACCATCTCTATACTTTTCCATTAACATTCTCAGGACAAAAATCACATCTGTAATGCTCTTTCCGGGCATGAAGTCATACTGCTGCTCACAAATATCCACTTCCTTTCTTAGTCTAGGTTCCACTACTCTTTCCCATAACTTCATTATGTGGCTTATCATCTTTATACCTCTGTAGTTGCTACAACTCTGCACATCACCCTTTTTCTTAAAGATCGGCACTAGAACACTTCGCCTCCATTCCTCAGGCATCTTCTCACTCACTAAAATCCTGTTGAACAAACTAGATAAAAACTTCACTGCTGTCTCTTAGACACTTCCACACCTCCACAGGTACGTCATCCAGACCAACAATCTTTCCATTCTTCATTCTCCTCAGAGCTTTCCTCACCTCATCCTTTCTAATCTTTGCTACTTCTTGCTCTATAATATTCACCTCTTCCCCTCTTCTTTCCCTCTCATTTCCTCATTCATTATTTCCTCAAAATACTCCTTCCATCTTCTCTGCACACTCTCTTCACTTGTTAGCACCTTTCCACCTCTGTCTTTAATCACCCTTATCTGTTGACTGTCCTTCCCATCTCTATCTCTCTGTCTCACTAATCTGTACAAGTCCTTCTCACCTTCCCTCATGTCTAATCTGGCATACAACTCCTCAAATGCTTTGTGTTTGGCCATTTCCACCTCCCTCTTCACTCTACACTGCAATTTTTTGTAATCCTGTCTACTGTTTTCAGTATTGTTAGCTCCTACTTCTTTTTAGCTAGCCTCTTCCTCTGGATGCTGTCCTGTACTTCCTCGTTCCACCACATTTCCTTATTTTCTTTCCTCTTTCCAGATGACACACCTAGCACCTTCCTATCTGTCTTCCTGATCACTTCTGCTGTAGTTTCCCAGTCATCTGGGAGTTCTTCCTGACCACCCAAAGCCTGTCTCAACTTCTGTCTGCATTCCTCACACCATTCTTCCTTTTGCAATTTCTACCACTTGGTTTTCTTCTCTATCTTTCTTTTCCTCTTCATCCTGACTGTCAGGGTTATCCTACACACCACGATCTGGTGCTGTCTGACTACACTCTCTCCAACCACCACTTTGCAGTCACTAATCTCTCTCAGATTGCCTTGTTTACATAGAATGTAGTCTACCTACGTACTCCTACCTCCACTCTTATATGTAACTCTATATTCTTCTCTCTTCTGGAAATAGGTGTTAACTAAGCCATTTCCCTCTTCTTAGCAAAGTCCACCACCATCTGTCCTTCTAGGTTCCTTTGTTTAACACCAAACCTGCCCATTATCTCCTCATCTGCTTTGTTCCCCTCACCCATTTTCCCAGTGAAATCTGCCCCAATCACCACTCTCTCCCCTCTGGGAATACTCTCTATCACCTCATCTAATTCACTCCAGAATCTCTCCTTCTCTTCTAACTCACACTCTACTTGTGGAGCATAACCACTGACTATATTCAACATTACCGCTTCAATTTCCAACTTCAAACTGATTACCCTGTCCAACACTCTTTTCACCTCTAAAACATTCCTCACAAGCTCCTCCTTCAGGATCTTTCCTACCCCATTTCTCTTCCTATCCATGCCATAATAAAAACAGTTTGTACCCCTCTCCAATACTATGTACTTTGCTACCTTTTCACCTGGTCTCTTGCATGCACAGTATATCAACCTTCCTTCTCTCTATCATGTCTGCCAGCTCTCTTCCTTTCCCTGTCATTGTGCCAACATTAAGAGTCCCTATTTTCAGATCTATACACCTGCCTTTCCTCTTCTCTCTCTGTCTATGAATCCTTCTGCCTCCTCTCCTTCTTTGACCAACAGTAATCCAATTTCCACCAGCTCCCTGTAGGTCAACAGCAGTGGTAATGGTCATTATTAACCCGGAGCGTGACCAATCTGGTATAAAATTAGCATTGTTGATTTGCATATTTGGATTTGGCATGTTTTTACACCAGATGCCCTTCCTGACGCAATCCTCTCTATTTATCTGGGCTTGAAACTGGCACAGAAGTCACTGGCTTCCAACCCCTGTTGCTAGATTCCTCCACACATCAATATGAAATATATTTCATAAGCTATATCCATTATAAGTTACACAAAGAGAGATCAGGATAGCCCAAGTGTCCATAAATGGATAAAGAGCTAATGAGAACTAATTCTCAAGTTTTAAAGAAAATCAGTAGAAATCAGGCCTTAATTAAGATGCCAGGCTAGGTTAGAAAGTAACACATTGAGAACATATTTTTCAGCACATATGTTTCTAACCAAAAAGAACTTCCACAAATTCATAAATGTGCAACTACTTAAAAAGAAAAAGAAAAAAGAAGAAGTCCCTAGAAACCATGTGGATACACAAGAAATAATATATAACTTAATACAAGTTATTTCTAGCATGAAACTGAAGGCTAGTATTGAAACAGTATATTTTAGTAATGATGTATAGTAGAATGAGTTCTGCCATTGCGATATGAGCCACTTGCATGACATGTATTTAAACAAGCTTGTAGATTCAGTTTGATGAGCTGACCACCCAGTTTTGAATCACCGACCAGTATATTGGAAATTGAGGTAGGGGGTAGGAGAAAGAGATATCAAACTGCTTCTTATCTACAAGTATCCAATAGAAAGATGTCATCATCCAAACATAGATGTTTGATATCCTTACAATATCACTGCAGAATTTCCAGTAACCTTTCAAGTACATCTCCTTGGCATTCTGTTCCAACTTTGCCTTGTCTTTCTCTTCTAATGCCTTCAGATCAAAATTCCTATTGAGTACTTTCTTCTCAGAGTCAAAATATAGAAGCTATGGTTGTCCACCACTATCATTCTTTCTTTGGTCCAGACCCAATGTATTGATCTTATTTAAAATCTGTGATACTGTCAAAATCAGTAATGTGAGGGTGTCTATTTCTTGTTCTTTCTCAGGAGTGTTTTTAACCATCCTATATTACCATTGGAGGAAAACATTGTTTCATTATCTTTGCTGAAATGAAAATATCCTGATCCTCCATAATCTTGTCTAAAAAGTCATTGCTTTCCTCCCTGTGATTAATCACTTCTTTTCATAGGATATACAGTAAAAAGTATCTGAGAGAAAGCAGAAGAGTTAGTGCATGGATTAGCATAGCTGCATCATATCCATGACTGGAGTTGGAGTTAGCAGGTAGGGTTTTTTTTTAAAAAAATCTAAACCTATTTTAGGGCTTCTGGTATATTTTTCAAAATGAGGAGAAACTGTACCTCTAGTTTTGCATATTTATACTACAAAATTGCACAGTTTTATACATTTATGTCACTAACTGAGAAAGTTAGAGATGCAAAAAATGGACTTTGGAGGCCTCATATAGCACTGCAGTTTGCTGGTGATCTATTTTGCCCATATTCCTTTAAATTGCAACTCATTGGTTGTCCCCAATACAAAAATGCAAAGATTCCTTGGGAAGTTAACAAAAAAATGTTTGCCTGAGTACATTGCCAGAATATTAACATGCTGCTATGAATTGTAAGACTTTCCATATCAGCTGACCACTCCAGATGCCAGTCCCACTAACTTTGCACTTCATAAAATATCTTTATTAATGAGTTTAGTAATGAGTGATTAATCCATCTGTGATTTGCAAGAGATCAAAGGCAAGTTAATAGAGGAAACAAATGCCATTAAGACAGGCCTGATTTATAGGTGCATGATTTTATTTGAGTTAAAGCACAAATCTGCTGAAAGAAAAGTGTTGCATAATGCTACAATACACATCAGGCCAAAATCAGCAGTGGTCTATGATTGTCTCCCTTGTGAATTACCTGGGAAAAAAATGGAAAAACAAAGGATCTGCAATCTTTTTAAAGTTTTCTTCAAGATTATAGAAAGAGAGTAATGTGTTTACCATTACTAGAAGAACCCTCAAAGCTTAATGCCATCAATATTCCATCACAATGAAACCTAAGGGTTTAATGGAACAAAGCTTACCTTTTTTTAGCCTTTGCCCATTTTTAAAATAGGTTTTAATTAAAAGACAAATATGTAAAGTGATTAGTCTTTCTTTGTCTCACCTTACTGTATATTAGCAAACAAAACATTCACAATTGAAGAAACATAAAAAATAAAGCCTAGTTTAGAATATGTCATATAGAATAACATCATATGGAATGAGTTAATGGGTAAAAAAGTTTCATAATAAATTAATATGCCTAATTAGAATAAACCTCAATGAGACTACATTAAAATCTCATTTTCCCTTTAAAAATTCAATAAAATGGTACTAATTAAATCATGCAATCATTAAGGCAAGGAGGTTTATTTGATGCTTCATCTATTTTATGTGGTTATTAAAAGCCATTTTTAACAGCTTGTTTACAACTATTAAACTTGAAAGAGAGCTGCAGCAACTGTCAATGTCAGCAAATAATACTTCTGACCACACCAATGCAGCGCACAACTAACAATATCTGTAGGACCTTCCATAGAGGTATTTCAAAAATAGTCATAATGGTGGCCACAAAATATGAGGAGTCCCATTGGAATTTTGTTTTGTTTTGTTTTCTTTTTAATTCATTGCATGTTTTGCTCATGTAGTCAGGTCATCATTCTTACTTTTCTACCAAAATGTCCTTTGAATTGCCCTGGCCAACTGCATCTTGATAGGAAGATGCAGCTTGTTTCAAAAACAGTTGTGAAGGAAGAAAGACAACAGCATTCTTTAAATGTTCCTAACTCACAGTCCTTAATTAAATATATATATATTTGATTCTGATACTAATTCAGTGAACT
This sequence comes from Myanophis thanlyinensis, assembly GCA_017656035.1. Lineage (NCBI taxonomy): Eukaryota > Metazoa > Chordata > Lepidosauria > Squamata > Homalopsidae > Myanophis > Myanophis thanlyinensis. The sequence goes on from JAEANM010014766.1 coordinate 10,865, forward strand.
TCAAAACAGATTTGGGGCTGGTACATGTGCTACCTGATGTATCTCAAAATGAGATGTAGCTCTTCAAAAAATTTTGATTCCCACTGAATCTCATGGGAAAGCCCCATAGTTTGCTGATGTTTTAAGAAGAATGGATGAAATTTATAAATACATTATACTGGCTCTGGTGGTAAAGTCAAAGATATCCCAAAGAAAAGAAGCACATAAATATTGCTAGATTTTCTTTATGGTTAGAAAATATTACAGTTACCTTTACTATTATTTTCTCTCTCTCTCTTTCCTTGACATATTCAAGCATAGAGACTAAACCATGCAAACTTTCATATATATGGATGTGAAAAGTCTGTTTTCTTTTTCTTTTAAGAACAATTTCTAATGAAACTAGCTTTTATATGGTACTACAGTATTTGATAATTTCAAACCTATCATATTGTAGAAATATACGTATAGAGGATTTTGTAGCAGTTACCATCAAAGCTAACTTGAGATGCATAACAGTGGAAATAATGGAAATGTTTTCTAAACTGCATGATTAGATATTCAGGCAGTAAAAGAAATTCAGTCTTTGAATTATTTCATGAGGGAGCAGCAGCTAGCTGACCTTGGCTAATAGCGAAGAGTAAGAAGTTGCTAAATAGTTAAATGGACCTGCTATATAGTTGAATTGGACAAAACAATGAAAAACTAAATCAGAGAATCAGAAAGTCTTATAGAAGAAAGTAATGGCAAGTTGCTGGTGTCAAGAAAGTGGCAATGTTAACTGAGAAGGTTCAAAGACCAAGCTAGTTGATCTACTTCACCGTGGAAAGATATATGATTTCTCCAAAGCATCATGATTCCATTCAGAATTCAGCTGAACTCTTGGATAAATAGTTCATTTAGTGACCATTCAAAGTTGCAATGGCACTGAAAAAAGTGACTTATGACTGTTTTTCACACTTATGACCATTGCAGCATCCTCATAGTCACATGATATCAGGTTCCCATAGAAACCTATCAGGACACTGCCATTCTGGCAGAAGGAGGGAGCCTTGGTATTTTCATGACTTGTCACCTACTTTGGTCTTTTTTTACTTTGATGTATATTCCTGGGATAGGGAGGTGGGAGGGATGGGCTTGGGGCCATCTGTTTTGTATCAGCTCTGAAGATAAGAGTGTGGCATCTGAAAACAACTTATCCCCTTCCCAGCCTAAAACAACTCAATATGGTGATTGGCTCATATTGGAGTGAGCATTGGTGTGGGGTTTCAACGAGTAACTTTTAACCTAACATTTTAGTGCAGGAACTTCAGATCCTGCCTATTATCTTTGCTATCACTGTCTCCCAATAAAATTTCTTTTTGAAATGCTGACTATTTCAAGAGTTCAGTTTTCTTGAGGGGACTGCTGAGGCAAAACCTTAACACATGATTAAAATTCAGATGCTTGGTCACTGACTCATCTTTATGACAATTGCAGTGTCCCAGGGTCACGTGATCACATTTTGTGTCCTTTTGTCGAGCAAAGTCAATGGGGAAGCCAGACTCACTTAACAACTGTGTTGCCAATGTAACAATTGCAGTGATTCACTTAACAATTGTGGCAAGAAAGATCGTAAAACGTCAATCTTAATGAAAGATCCTAAAATGGAATAGAATTTTTTATTGGCCAAGTGTGACTGGACACACAAGGAACTTGTCTTCGGTGCAGATGCTCTCAGTGTACATTAAAGGAAACGGTACATACAGCAGAAATCTTAAGATACAACACTTAATGATAGACATGGAGTACAAATAAGCAGTCATTATCATACTAGGAGACAATAATCAATATAAATCATAAGGATACAAGCAACAAGGTATAGTCATAGTTGGGTGAGTGGGTTATGGAACAATGAGAATAATAGTAATGCAGACTTAATAAATAGTTAGGCAGTGTTTAGGGAATTATCTGTTTAGCAGAGTGATGGCATTCAGGAAAAAGCTGTTCTTGTGTTCAGTGCCTTATAGTGTCGTTTTGAGGGTAGGAGTTGAAACAATTTATGTCCAGGATGTGACTGGTCCTTAAATATTTTCCCAGCCCTCTTTTTGACTCATGCAGTATAAAGGTCCTCGATGGAAGGCAGGTTGGTAGTAACTGTTTTTTCTGCAGTTCTGATTATCCTCTGTAGTCTGTGTCTGTCTTGTTAGGTTGCAGGACCAAACCAGACAGTTATAGAGGTGCAGTTGACTGACTCAATAATTCCTTTGTAGAACTGGATCGGCAGCTCCTTGGGCAGTTTAAGCTTTCTGACTTGGTGCAGAAAGAACATTCTTTGTTGTGCTTTTTTGATGACTTTTTGATGTTAGGTGTCCATTTCAGGTTTTGTGATATGATAGAACCTAGAAATTTAAAGGATTCTACTGTTGATACTGTGTTGTCTAGTATTGTAAGAGATGGTAGTATGGGAGGGTGTAAAATGAAAATAAAATGAAATGTGTCATTTAGCAACAGAAATTTTGTGCTGAATTGTGGTCATAAATCAAGGACTACCTATATAATAAACTATCATATTAAATAGTGACATTTTTTCTTCTATTATATGGATACTTCATTTCATTTGTTCCAAATTTATTCCTTATGTTCTGATGCCTTTATCTTATCATGTTGATTGAGAATCACATATGTTTCTGTCTTTGATAGAAGAAGGGGAAGAAACATTTCTTTAAGATGAAATAACACCCTGGAGTTTATCTTTAGTGTAAGTATCACAGTACACCGCAGGTTTCCAAAACCCAGGGTCTTATGAATTATCTCCTTCTCTTTCCAATTTGCTTTTTCATACTTAAGATCAGGGACTGTCAGGGAACCTAGCAAATAAGCCTTTTTAAACAATGCAGATTTGTGGACTTTTTCTAATTCACCATTTACCAAAGGCATTAAGACTTCCCACTTCCATCTGTCATTGCTAAGTGTATATGGTTAATTTGGAAGTTTTCTCATCCCTTTTGGAAATGAAATGTGTGTGTGTGTGTGTGTGT
>JAEANM010014767.1:0-13863 GCA_017656035.1 Myanophis thanlyinensis
CTGAGTGGTACTATTCCCGAACCATGTGGTGATGTTGCCTGTTAGGATGCTTTCTACTATGCAGGAGTAGAAGTTTCAGAATAGGCCTGAATGTGGGGACTAACTAATTCCAACTCAATCCTACCAACATCTATATTGGGCTGCAGCTATTAGGGCCCCTGGATCTGAGGACTTTCCATCCATATCCTTGGATGGAGATCCAACTGGACTTACAACTTCTACAGTTGCAAGTGGCAACTGTAGCCAGGCAGCCTTTACTGAACAACCTCTATGCACCAACTTTTCCTTTTCTGTACTAGGTGGTTCTTCAGACAGTCATTCATGTCCTAATCAGACTCAACTACTGCAAAATGCTGCCCTTCAAAACTGCTTAGAAGCTTCAGCTGGTATAGAACATGTAGGGAAAGGACACCTATTCTCAAAACTTCAGTGTTTCCTGCTTTGCTTCCAGATGCAATTCCAAGTGCTGATTATTAGCTATAAATTCCTGCAGTTACTTGAGTGACAGCCCATAGTTGCATACTTTAATATTCAAAAGACTTGGAATGAGAGTCCTATAAAATCCATGTTGTTCCCACAATTAAAACAATGCCCCTTAAAAGAAAATATTTGTTATTATATAATAAAGAACATACATGCTTTCTTTCAAGCTTAGAACAGTCAAAATATTGAGTCATTATAGGCTTTAAATTGTTTCTACAGCTTATAACTCTTCTCAGTCTAGCACTTCTAGTTCTTAAAGGCATTCCCATGCAGTTTTCTATCTGTGAGATTTAACAAATACTTAGATCTTTGTTCTCCTTAGATGAAGTTAGTTGGGTAATTTTAATTAGGAAAACTTTGATGAAGAAAGAAGTAAGTTCTTAAAGCAACACTTGATATCTTTGCCTTTGGGTTGTAACTGCTATAGCTACTGTTCAAGGGAAATTGTTGGAGAAGAATTGTGGAAAATAAAACTATTTTAAGCCTTAATGATAAATTTTAAAATCAAATATTTTAATGAAATGTAGGAAAAATCTTGGTCAAAGGTGGGGGCATTATATTTCAGTCCAGCAATATTGGCCTCATGGGTTAAGCCAGCTAAGACTCACAATTAAATGAGCTAATTCTACTTTATTGTACTGCTACAGTGGCAGAATCTTGCAAGTCTGAAATTACATTTCCCCCCCCCCTCCAAACTCCTTTAATACCTGAGAAACTGGGGAGAGTCTCTTCTGGATTTCTTGCTCACTATCCACTATCTCGTTATCCATCCGCAGGCTATGCAGTCTCTTATCTGATCACTTCCTTGGCAATGTCTCTTTGTCCGGTCCCCCAATTTATTTCGATTGCAAATATTTACCTTGCAATCTATTTCTATATCTAAACTATTGTATTATCATAATTGAAAAGTAAAATAATGATGCACTTAAATTTGTGCTAAATTTAATAAGCAGTTTTTAAAATGTAAAGCACAACTTATAATGCAATCCTGATCATGTTTTGTCATGAATTTGGTAAAGCTTTTTCTCACATAATTGGATGTAGGATTGTAAGCTAAGAAAGCTACTATGCTTATGCAATAAATAAATGAATATGAACCATCCTCAGGAGGCATTGCTTTCATGTGTTCTTTGTTGCCGGAAGGAATTTCCAGCCTAGGACACAAGGCAGCAGCCACATTTTTTCCTGGCAAAACAACAGTAAATTAAATGGGATTATATCAACAATGAATTTGGTAACCATATGTATTCATGCCTAAGAAAAACATGCTCCTGAATCTATGACCGTTCAGATTCTTACCTCACCTCAAAAACACTACTTTTCAAGCTGTCTGTGACTATATTTATATGCCTTCAATGTAAAGGTCTCAATTGTGGTTTTTCCTGAAGCCAGAATAATAAAGGAAACCCTGTGGATCTCTTGCTGCTGATGCTGCCAGCAGGGATATTTTCCTCCTGTTCAGCCTGATCTTTTGGGGAAGGAACAAACTGTGCTGGCTCTTTGCCCATCATAGCAAATACACCTTCTCTATTCTTTTGGCCTAAGCTTGGATGAAATTGCAGGAAGATGTGAGCTGAAGCCAGGGCAGAACTCTTTATAACACATGTACAGCACACGGGTGGTGTTATATAACCAAAAAATTGCAAATGTTCCTTCCGTTGCTGTATGAATAGTCAGAACACAAACTAAAATAAAAGGATTTAAGTTAGGTACTCTTACATACCACACAAACTAATTTTATTCAATCCCAGTTGCTATTTGTCTCAAGTGGTCAAGTCAGAGTTCCACTCTAACTACCAGCTGACAGTCGAAAAACAAGCTGCTATCCTGCCAGCTGCTTTTCAACTGGATATGTCTAGTCATCTCTGTTGCCAATAAACTAATTCAAGTATGCTGTTAAAATATTATGGCTCAGAGCCTAGAATATTCTGTATTGGAAAATAGATGAATGGTATTCAGAATCAGTATTGTATGCAAGGCTGATATATGGCAGTTGGATAATTAAAGTATTTGTCCCTGTAATAATAATTGAGAAAAACTACCTGGACTAATTCACAGGATAACTGATGCAGGTAAGTATCATGGTGTATGAACTTTTTTATTTTTATATATATGAACATGCTTACCACCCTAGAAAATATCTCCATCTGAATATTACCAATATTTATCATAATGCTTGGTTATTTGCCTAGCCTTTCTCAATTGCCACATTTTTCATTCATGAAAATAAAGGGTGGTGGTTTTTTTCCAGTTTGAGCTTGTAGTATGTAAGATCAGTATGTAACTGATACTAGAGGTGTGAGGTGTTATAGAAAATCAGGCAAGAACTATTACCCAAACAAAGGGTGTTAAAACCTTTTTAAAATCTTAGAAACAAGATAATATTTAGAAGCAGTTTAACGAGTTCTGCTTTGATTCGCTGGAGATGAGGAAGACAAGAAATAGTGCTTGAAAGATTCCATTATGGTAGCTAATGTTTTCCAATGGACTTCATTTTCTGGCCTGGTCTAGCCTAATGGGGCTGATGGGTATGATGAAGAGCTGGTTTATATTCATTCCTAATTTTCCTTTCAAATTAATTGCTGTACCTAAAAATGTAGTAATCTTAATAATCTTAAAATATATATTATACTTACAGTATAAGTCTGTCCAAACTGTAGCCTATGTTGTGAAGCTTGTTGTTTCAAACAATTTTCATGCTGATACCATATAAAGAAAAATATTTTAAAAAACACTCCCTTGAACAAAGTCTGTAATAAAAATATATAATTTGTTAACAAGAGATTTGTACTGTCATTGACAGTATTTGCATCATTTATAAATATATTTATATTATATTCATACTTTCTTGTTTATTGAATTTTCTAGTTGGAAGTTTAACCTTATCAATTCCAATATGCTATGAAGAAATAGGAAAGGATTTAGTTAAACAATAATATTATAAGATTTTAACTTAAACTACTTATTATGAAAATAAGGAGGCTGAAAGAAAATGTTTTATACTGAACAGTTCATTAAGAATCACACCAATGTCTGAAAAAATCATTTTAGACTGTTTCTCTTTATTTTGTTTCCGTCTCTCCTAATTCTAACTTTATCAAACTGGCCTACTTGACAATTGTGAAAAATAGTTTCCAAACTGGTTCTCAAATTAAACAATTGACATACATATTGATGGGGATTTTAAAAAAATACAGTCTAAGAAATTAATAGTTCAGATAAAGAAACAGTAAGTTGCATGTTAGGAATTTTGCTAGGATTTAGAGGGCTGCACATGGATTTCTGAATGAAGAATAGAGGTTATTTATCCCATCTTATTTTAACCTGTTCCCATTTTATGGTTGGTTGTGATAGTTATGGAAACTTCTGGAGTGGTATTTAAATGGAGTGTAAAGTGTTGTGGCTTAAAAGGACATTTGGCAATCCTTCACGTACACACTGTAAATAGCAACACTTAGTAATATATTCTTTCGATTCCAACCACCGGTATGAATATTATTTTGTTTTATACTTTGGTACAAGTGACAAGAATCAGTGCATCTAAAGATATAGTTGATATACTATATTATCTTTTTGAAGCTCCACTCAAGAAGCTCTTTGTACATCCCCAACCTAAATTGGCTCAGCATTTTTTAATCAAAGTACTTTGTTTTATTTTGAGATTGCTATGTTCTGAAACATGACAGATATGCTAGGCCTGGTTTAGAGTCACTTGGCAAAAGAATCTCAGAACATTCTGCCTGAATTTGAATACATAACAAATTGTCGCAAATGTGTTTTTTCAAAATGCAATTTGACTTTCTTGTTTTTGCTTCTCATCCAAGAAGCTTCTTCAGTTCTGACTGAGAATCCCCATAAATAAATAGAAAATTATTATTCTAGTGTGACTTTGCATTAGTTGCATAGTTCGTAGTATTTCACATTTATTTTTTCCAATTTTACTGGGTTAGAGAATGATAGCTTTAGGCATTACACCTTTTGGGTATTGGCCATAGGGGCACTTGGCTATAGCATCTTTGCTTGTGAAAAGTTAGAATTCTTAATGAAAAGTATTTTCCTGAATAGAATCCATTTCAAGGTATATTTGTAATAATACTTGGGAAAAAAGTAAAATAGACAGGTCTTTAACACAATAAGTTTGCATTCATTTAACATACTTGCTTTCAGTGTTGTCTGCCTTAATAATTTTTTCTTTGCTTACATTTAAGTTTGCATTTCTTATGGGGTTGATGAATTTTTACAGTATTCTTGCATTCTTGTTGACTTTGTTTGCAATATGGAATACCTAAATACTACTATGTTAATAAAACAACATGTAACATTGTCTCCCTATAATGTGCTTATATTGCCCACAGCATGCCATGCCATTCTGGAGGATCTCAAGTCATTCTGACCTTATGGCACTTCATCATGCCTTGGAACTGGAGTACTTATAGTAGCACTTTGTAACTTTGGAACCTCCCTCACATCCGTGGACGGTGTTCCTGAGTCTTGTTTCAGCACTGGCCTACAGAATTTTGTGATTTCATCATGTTGATGTGCAGATACAGATGGTCTTAACCGTTGCCCTTTCAAAAAATGGAGGTGCACATCTTTTTCTTCAGAAACAGCTGTTCATTCTAGAACTGTGAATCCAATGAGAACAAGCCATGATGAGAATGTTTTAGCAGTGTTTTCTTAACACATTCACTACATTTAAATGTTCATACCTGTGAAGAGACTGGGAAATGCTTTGTGATTTCTAGAATCTCCAGTGTGGTATGAACACATCTTAAATACAGCAAACCTAATTGCACAACTAAGACTGAACTTTAAAAAAACGGACACATTTTTAAAGGTTTATTTTTTTTTCTTGCTTTTTTTCTCAGATCCAGGGTACTCTGTAAATCTTTACTTATTTATGAACAGATTCTGTTTTGACATCATTTAAATGTGGATATGTACAATATGTGGGAAGGCTATAACTCATCATTGCCTTCTGCTCACAAAAAGATTTTGGTTTTAGCACATTGCAAAGTAGAAGTATTTCTAATTTAAGCAAATGAGTACATCACTGAGACAATCGTGTACAGGAAGAATGTTTTTGTGTAAATTTCTATGGACAATGTTTTACATATTGTTTAGGCAAATATTATTGAATAGTAGTAATGGATTTTTGGTGAAGAATGAGGCAGTATGTGCACAAACTATTGTGCTGTGCCTTATAAAAGAATTGTGTATAATGTATAAATTGAAATTTTTAAGATCAGTTTGTCAAGACCAAAACCATGGTTATCAAGTGTCAATGGGGAATCACTTTTTATTCATTCTTTTAGAGATTTTTCTTTGCAAATCTATTATATGACAATATCAACTCCCTAATTTTACCTTGCCTATAATAGGCTAGCCTCTCATTTATATTTTGTACTTGAATGTGTAAGTTCAAGTGTAAAATCTACTTGTTCAAACAGATGAGAAAAATTCCATGGTTAAATTGTCATTTTTCTTTTAAAGTGCATATGGAAGCCTGATTTGGCATTGTTTATGTGTACTTTGCCAAGAAAAGTAGCAGTTTACACATAAACATGTATTCCTAACTGATATGAAACATATGTATTAGTACTGCTTGCAAACTGAGAACAGTGTTCTGTTCCTTTATTTAACTGGTTTGAATCATAAACTGAACAGCTGCTGTTCATACAATAGAAGAATCTTCCTAATGGATAAAATCAATTTTATTGATTATTTGTCCCCCAAGAATCCCCAAAAATACATTGCAAAGAAATAGCATATGTTCCAAAAAAGGATTTTAGGACAAAGGAGATAGTGACAAAAATTGGCTCTCCCTACTTCTATTTTTACTTTCAGAAGCAATATTACTGAAATTCTGCCAATGAAAAAAATATTTGCATTCAAGTCATTGTCTTCTCATGCAAATATTGAATGTGGAATCTATTCTTTTTGTCAGAAATATAAAGAACTTTTTAAAAATCATGATTTAATAAAGTAAAAAAGATGTTTTTGCACTCAAAAACCTAAATATGAGATGTATCACCCTATCTTAAAATAAAACAGCAAATGCTTTTGGGGATTCAGTCAATACATACTGACCAATTTGTTGCAAAAAATATATATACTTTAAAACCATATTCTATGTGTCTTGCCAGTACCAAATTCAGTGAGCTTAATTCGAAAGTAAGTATGTCAATAATTGCTAAGTCTCATTAACACCTGCTATGGAAAAGGCCAGGCACAGTAGGAGTTAAGAGTTTTAATATGGGTATTTAAGAAACAGAAACAGAAACCCCATGTGACTCTACTCTACTCTAACTCTATATGTGAGCAAATTATGTCCCTAACCACATGGTGTTTATGTAAAATAAGAAGCTATAGCATAGATTGGAGAAAATAGCAATGCATATTTCTTTAAATATTAAAATGCATAAAATCTGCAAGCATTTTGAAATGATTTTGTTTGTAAACCCACGGTTTGAAATGTAATTAAGAATGGCAAATGTCTGGTAGATCCTTACTTTTGACCATTTCACACTAACAATCAGATTTTTGTATTGTCCATTGCTGGCAATGGACACAGTAAAATTGTTATTGCCAATTTTGTTTTATTGTTTGTAGTCATTTAATTAATTCTATCTTTTCTTACTAACCTGACTACAACAATCCCAACAGTTTTATTTTGAGCTGACTTATATAAACCAGTGTGGCTTTCTTGGCCAGCGTTAATAACAAATGCATCTTGTATGTTCCTAAAAAAATTATTTCCTACTATACTATACAAATACCGGTCTGTTTCTTAATCAGGATTAAATCATATTTAATAAGGATTCTTAACTGTTAATAAAGGAAGGCGAAATTGACACAGCTTGAGAAAATATATGTAATATCCTATGAGCATTCATGTTTATAAACATGGCTAAACAAAGCCATGTTTATACCAAATCTGCCTGAGTCTATGCATAAGTATAAATTGTTGAACTAAGTTTTAATACTAGGCACAGCTGGCTTATCTAGCTGGCTTATTTTACTTATATTTTACCACTCTCTAGATTTTTATTTTTGTGGAATAAACCAGCTGTTAAGCCAGTTGCTTTTGCAATAGCAAAAGTAGCTATTAGCAATATGTGTATATGATTCAGCCAAGATCCAACCTGAACTTGTAATTTGATTTAAAAATTCAATTCACATTCATAATCTGTAGATTTAGCTGAATGAATCAAATAGGCACCTGTGTGAAAGTTTGATGATTTGCCCTCCATTCGAATCAAAGCTTCACACAGGCTTATTGAAGCAACTCTTCTTTTTGTGGGGGATGCATATTGCTGCTGAAGTTTACGTTATTTTGTAGCTTATTTCAAACTACCATATTTGATTGTAAATATAGCCCTTCATCTTCTGTAACTTGATCTACCAAAAACAAGCCAATGCTAAGACTACTTAAAGTCTGTGGTTAAGCAGACATGTAAGTCTTTTAATTGCGAAGCTGGTTTTTGTTTTAGGCAAACAAGTTTTTTTCATGCCACCCCTCCCTTTTTGGGGGAGGAGATTAATCTGTATGCTGACTAAAAGTATGTCTGGCCCTTGTTGTACAGTGTGTTGTGTCAACCATTATGTACAGAAACTTTCCTCTATTCTCTTTGCGTTTAAATTAATAAAATTGATTTGTGACATATAGCCATTTTGAATGTATTTGAATTCTCCCATCCTTAACATATGATATGTTAGCCATCTCTTTTTCAGAAATCTAATGTAATAGCATATTATATGGTTTTCTTGGTAGAAAATTCTACAGTAGAAGGCTATAAGTTTCTATGATGTATCAGCCTCATTCAAAGAACTCAAGTGCAGATATAGAAGATGTAAATGTAGGCAATAGAAACTGCTCACTAAAAAGTTATCCATAGATTCAAAGTATTTTTTAGTGTTTTGCCAGGCTGGGATTTAGTTCCAAAAGGAATATAGCATCTAGCTGAAGATCCTTGGTGCTCTCTCAGCTTGGTTGTTTTCTTGCAGATAGTTCATTAACCTAACTGGGTAATATCATCAATGCACGTTTCAATCCTAAACTATAAATATTCTCCTTTATATAGAACCTGTCTGCAACTCTTTTTGCACCCTTTTGGGATTGGTTTGATCTGTTTCAATTTGTCTTTATATTTTATTCTTCTGGTCTCTTGTATTCATTTTATATGATGGAGACTTTTTAGCTGTAAGCTGCCAAAGTGTCATACAGGAGTTAGGCAGCCTATTTAAATAAATAAACTCCTTAAAAGCAGGCACGTCTGTTACTATGAACACATGGCAGCCTTTTGCAGCCATCAAATCTAAAGCATTGCATAAGTGTACTATTTAAGATTTTTTTAAACAATTGGTTGATATAAACACATATTCATACTGGTTTAAATTTCCAAAATATCTTCAAGATGTGTCCCATTGCATAATATAATAGTTTAGTTTTGAGGATAGCATGATGAACACATCTAGTCACAGAAGAAGATTTTACAGAGGAACATAATCCCATTAAAAACCCTGATGTGTTCATTGATAACGTTGGCCTATAAAGCATTGAGGAGTCCAGAAGAATTAGTGTTATCAGAGTCCCATTGTTATTTCCCAGTTTAATTTATCTATTAGAAATTCACAAACCTACATTCTGTTTAAGAAATGGTACATATTTTTAAAATGTTGACATTATTTTGCAGTGCACATCAATTTTATCTACTGTTTGAAAACTATAAATTCAATCCTTCACCTTAATATTGAAATGAAATGCGTAGTAATTTTGAGATATTATATATTTTACACTAAAAACTTACCCTTTCATTTCTAAATGCATGTGTTCAAACATTTATCCTGCTCTATAAAATGTATGGTCAAAGCCAAATAGCTTTCAGAGGAAAGGAATGTCGTCATCATGATGATCCAGATTAGATATAAAGAATATAAACATTTTACTATTATTTATGTTTCTGGAAAGGAGGCTACTTTATGTTAATGTATACAAGTAATTTTTTTTGGTGAGGGATTGGGCTTGAATGCAAATATATTGTGCTTAAAAGATCTGCATAAATATGTATTTTAATCTATATTTCTTGACAGAAAAGGTACATTGGATTGAATCTGAGTCCAGATTAGATATATTAAAATTAATATGACAATCTTACTGATTTCAGTTGGAATATTTAAGCCCTATCATTGAACAACACTTGTGAAGGAGGCTTGCAACAATATAAGTTATACCTTTGGAAGTGCATGAATGGTAATTTACGGCATGGACGTAATATATGTTATCAGCTAATATTCATTAGAAAATAAAATAGCAACTTATTCCACTATTCTACTATATAAACAAAATGAACATTCATAACCAAGAAAATGTCAATATGATACTGTAGGCTGAGCCTCAGATTGAAGATATCCCAAAAGCTACTGAGAAAGAATGGAAAATAAGTATAAGTTCATGTTTGTATTGTTATTGCTAGTTGCAAAGTAGTGTCAGACCCATTGCGACCCCATGGACATTCGTCCAGGCCTTCCTGTCCTCTACCATCCCCCAGAGTCCATTTCAGGTCACATTGACTACTTCAGTGGCTCCATCCAGCCACCTCATTCTCTGCCATCTCTTTTTTCTTTTGCCCACATTTGTATACCCAGTACAAATATGCCCAGAACTAAAAAAAAAGTTTGATGCTATAGGATATGTATAAAATCCATACACAAAATGTCAGAATCAGAAACCAAGATAATTGTAATATTGTTAGAGGAAATCAAGATAGAATATAGATATATTTGGACTCAATAAACAACAAAATGTTCAAAATTACCAAAATGGATCACTATGAGAAGAACATCAAGATATGCTTGATCAAGATCATAGAAGAAATGAAATAATCATCATTTGAAACAAAAAGGTGAAGATGCAAATCAAAATATGATATAATGATTTCAGTTCAAGTCCAAAGCAAGCAAATCAACATGATGATGATGGTGCAAATGTATACCACAAATCCAGAGGAAGTGCAACACTTTTATGATGACTTGAAATACCTTGTTGACAGAATAACCAAAAATATAACATACTATTTGTAAGAGACTGAAAAGTTAAAGTTGAAAATAAAATAGCATCTGGAATAATAGGAATATTTGCCCTTGGTTCTGAACCAAAGCAGGAGACAGACTAATACATCTATGCCAAGAAAATCTGATGGTTATAAAAATGAATTCCTCTTAACAATCTCAAAGACATCTGGACATGGACATCACATATAAATAACACTGAAATTGAATTCTCTATGTTCTAGAACCAATAAAACAAGATCTAGTTGACTACAATTCAGATCACAAATTGCAAAATTGCAACCTAAGCTAGAATAAACAAAATCATAAAACCAACAAGATAGAATTTCTGCCGTATTCAGTATGATTATGTGGTAAAGGTAGATTTGGTAAACAAAGAATAATTCAAATGAAATTTATATAACATAACATTATTAAAGCAAATAAAAATGAATTTGGAGGAAAGAGAAAAGCTATATGCTGACGATCTGAATAAAATAGACAAAAAGATAAATGTGCCCAATGTCAAACTCTACATAAGAGAAAGAAAAGAAAACAAAAAGGTTTATTTAAATAAGTAGTGCAAATAAGTTGAAGATAATCAAGTGAGAATGGACAATGTATTTCTTTTAGAAAATTACAGGAATCAAGGGAGATCTTTATACAAATCTTTATACAAATGGGCAAGCTATAAGACAAAGACGGTAAAAGAACTCTTGGATAAAGATAAAAATAAGACGGTATACAAACTGGGAGTATTCATACAAAGGCTTAATCACTAAAGCAGAACCAGACATTCTGAAAAGTAAAGTTCAATGACCCCTAGAAAAATTATACATGAGTCAAGGCTGCAAGATTTGATAAAATATCAGCAATACTATTTAAAAGCTTACAAAATGCTGCACTTCTAAGTGGTTTATGGTTTGCAAATAGCATGGAAAACACAGCAATGGCCAAAGGATTGGAAGAGATCAGTTTATACTCCACTACCAAAAAGGGTGATGCTAAATAACATTTAAACGTGTAGCATTTATCAATCAATCAAACTTGTCATAATGGTTAGTAAAATACTAAAGACTATACAATCTCTAATTATAGAGAATACGAGAATTGCCAAATCAACATGCTTGGTCTTTGCCATAGTTGTCTGATTTGCTTTCACGGAGCTATCTTTAGTTTGACATACCTTCCTTAAAAGTATCTGACAGACATTTTCTTAATAAATGTTTCATGAGGATTCAGAAATAATTGAATTATAGAGGTTATAATTTGACTAATGCAATCCATAAAATATCCATTTGAATAGTAATTAATAAATCACTGTATTCCTTTTTTATTATATAGTTGAATTATATATCTAGGTGTTCACTAAATATTCTCATAGTAATTAAATTTTAAACTAATTCTAATAGAAACAATAGGTTTTCTGGATCTATATTATCAGAAAAAACAACATGATTTCAAAATGCCTATAAAAATTAACAAATTGTTCTGAACTTCTCTTTAGTACATAGACTACCAAAGTATTGTATTCTTAAAGTGTTTCTAATACTAAACTTGGAACCAACAGTATTCTAAGTTTATTGCACTTATTATGGTCAGACAAGTGATTTCTTTATCCTGGATGTAATCTAATGTGGTTTGTAACTGTGGTTAAATATGTTTTGCAAATCCAGTCAGTTTTAAACAAACCAGGATTAAATTATGCTTTAATGTAATATGTTAATACAGTAATGGCATGACTTGTTTCATATTAGCCAAAGTGCCTTTTTAATGTCACGATATGTCACTTCAATGATGGAACATTCGTATTCCATATGTTAATTGGGTACAGATCAATGCCAAAACAAAGGGAACAACATTGTGACTTAATTTAACATAGCAACCCAGCTTTAATGATGTAGCTTTGGTTGTAGCTGGTGATAATGGTTGTGAACAAATGAATCAATTTAAAACTTTCACAACTTAAAAAAATATATGGATAACTTTTTACATAAAAAATTCATATTTATATATCATCATCACTATTTGGTTGTCATCTATATTTACAAAACCATGAACTCGGGAGAATTATTACCTCAAAACCAAAGGATTACAAATACTTTATCCTTATACTCTTTATACTCTACAGCCAACAAATACTGTTGAAAACCAGAGTCCAAGAATTAAGACTATATATCCCGTAGAACGGGGTTTTTGGCCAACATGTTTTGTGCATAACTCTTGTGGTCAGGTTTAATTTTTTTTTTATTTTGGACCATTTTAAGAGTTTAAAATCCTGCCAATCAATAAGTTTTAAAGCTTAAGCTTCTTACTGAGTCAGATCACACAGTGTTTGAACTGCTTTGGAAAAAATTCAGACTTAACTATTGTTCTTATTCATTTCAGATATTCCAATTCATATACAACTAGTATATGAATAAAAAGTATTACCTTGCAAACTGACTGAAGCATTACATTCCTATAGTATCAAACATCAATATTGGAAGATATTTAGAATCTAGTTTATATTGTTGAACTGCCAAGGGAATTCCCAAGTCAAGGGAAACCTAGGGATAATATGGTAGGGTTAAAACAGACATTTATATAGTAAAAGAGATATAAAATATAAATTCTCAATTTAGGTGAATGTTTGTTCTATTGTATAGGCAAAAATGATTTCTTACTATCCATCATACTTTATGATATTTTTCTATTTGTTTAAATCATTCATATACTGCTTTACATAAACTATTTCAAAGGGATCAAGAGTCAAGTTTCCAAACAATAATAACAGTATAGAGCAGGGGTGTCAAACTCAATTTCATTGAGGGCCACATCAGGATTGTGTTTGACCTCAGGGGGCAAGAGTGGGTGGGGCCAGGGTAGGCATGGCCAGCTCGACATTACTCCTATTGGGGGCACCTGTGGTGGCCCGAGTGGTCTGCCAGAGAAAACAGGCTCCTGAGCTCTGTTTTAGGTTGCCATAGCCTTCTGCAACCCTCTGCCAGTGAAAATGGAGCTCAATAGGGCCATGAAAACAGAGTTCAGGAGCCTTTTTTCACTGGCAGAAGCACTGTGGGCCATTCCTTCACTGTTTGCAGGTCAGCTCTGCTAGATCTAAGTACTCTAAGGGACCAGATTCGGCACCGGACCTTAAGTTTGATACCCCTGGTAAATTCAAATTCAAATTCAAATTTTATTGGTCACATACATAATCATACATGGGTACAATATGCAGTGAAATGCTTACACAACCACAGGTAAGTTAAGGTAGGAAGGGAGTGCTAGGGGTAGCTGGGAAGGTGGGAATCAGATGCAATCATGGATCTTGGAAGGAGGGTTAGGGGT
>JAEANM010014768.1:0-13862 GCA_017656035.1 Myanophis thanlyinensis
ATGGACCTTCCAGCAGCTCGAGTTTCGACTGAGACCACAGAGCAACTGGATCCCATGTCGTCTCACCAAGGCAGCTCTGCCCCTTCTCCTCCTGCCACCACACTTGTGTCCCTGCACTAGAGCAGTTGCATGGCGAAGAAACGAGCGAATAGAAAGATCGATGCCTCTGCTTGCACAACGGGTTGCCTGCTGGGAGTGTGTCAATCTCCCTCTCAGACGCACGGGTTGAAGATGGGGAAGGAAGTGCGGGAGAACTCAGGTGGTCTTCCGTAATCCCATGTTTTCACGCCTTCCTCTAAACACACAGGGCCTGATGGGCTCAGGGCTCCCAGTGTGCAGAGGATGCCCATCTCTGCTCCAGCTCAGCACAAGTCGATGCTTTCGACTGGAAGGTCTCAATAGCTGGACTCGCCTAGGCTTGCCCCTCCCCACCGCCCTCCAGAAAGGAGCCCTGGGAAGAAAGAAGGGCTGCCCTCTGGGGAAGGCCCTTTAGCCCTACGGCTGTCTTCCCGGTTGTATATTGTCTTGGCTTGTGCCATGCTGAAATTCTGGACACTTTGGTGTAAGGAGCCTTTCCAGGCCAGCGGGCACCTTTTCTTTTTTTTCACCGTGGGGGTGTATGTGTGTGTGTCTGGTTGAAGGCAGTCCGGTGGGTGTTTGGGCTGGCGAGAGGAAGGAGTCCGACCAGGAAATCAGTTGGGCAGGATATCTAAAACTCATTGCATTGAGATTGGCTATAATAAAAGAATTCCACAAGGCTTGTTTTGCAGTGCCCCCTTTTCCTCCTCCTACCCCAGACAATTAGGGGGAGTGTCTGCCTGAGACCCTTCCGAAAGTTGTTTCCCTGCTCCAGACTTCAGAAAGCTTCAGCCCCCTTTTGCCCAGGAAAGGGCCTCTCTCTGCCTCTGCCAAGGTTGCCTTCCTCGTGCCCTGAGGCCGTTTTTGGGGAGTCTTCGGGGCTGCCACAGCACTGACTGGGAAAGCTCTGGGTGACTGGGAGGGGGCAGGTATAGGCTGAGGCAGGTATTGTAAGCATATTCTTTCCCATGGGAGTCAAGGTCCTCTCACTAGCACCTGGGGAAGGTGTGTCTGAGAGAGAGTTCACTGAAGAATTGACAGTCTCCGGATTGGGCCTTTGGAAGGAACTTTGACTCTGCTTTGGGGTGGGGAAAACGCAGAGCTTTCAGATGCGGCTTTTCCCCAGATGTGCCAATATGATGTAATAAATCTATACGTTGAGGAAGATGATTGCCTTGGAGTTTTGATTCTGTTGGGGGTGTCACTTGGAACCCTGCACCCAGGTCCTGTCCCTTCGTTCTACCACAAAGGCTCCCTCTCGACCTGAGCTCCTCTTTCTTCCTAGGACCACCATATTGGCTGCAGTGGCTTTCCTGGAGGCCTTCCAGAGAGTGGCAGACATGGCCACCAACACCAGAGGTAAGGAGATAGACGGGGAGCTTTGGGGAGGGAAGTCCCTTCCGGGGTTGGGGGGTGGAATTTCGTTGACCCAACCCCAGCTGGGCCCAGTTCTGGGAATCCCTCTCCTTCTGAATTTGGAGGTGGGAGCAGGAAGGGAGGGAGCCTCCCTTGTAATTGGGGCTCTTACTTGAGGCCGGCCAAGGCCCCTCCCGCTCCCAGTCTGGCACCATCCCCGTTTGGTCCATCCAGTGGGGGGGGATTGGGTTCCCGGTGTGAGAAGCAGACACATTTCTATTTTTATTTTTGGCCTGATGCTTTGGTCTGGTTTCTGGAGAAGTTTCAGCCCGAAAAATGAAAATTTCAGAGCATTTTTTTTCCTCTTTGAGGCCCCAGAATGGAGAGAAGCAGCATGCTCAGCAAGGGTTGATTGCTGGTGAATGTCGGTCTGAGTCGCAGATTGTCTAAGGCCGAGGAATTGGGCGCTTTCTGAGGAGCATCGGGGCCTCTGGGTTCTCTGATGCTGCAGAGAGTGGATTTTTGCTGCAGGATTTGTCCCTTCTCCCCATGCACAGATGTCTTGCACCAATGGACATATTGTGTGTATAAAATAGGATGCTCCGAACAAGCACTCTGTGCGTGTGCGTGTGCGTGAGTGTGTGCACGCGTGTGCATTCACCTGGCCTCAGCCAGAAAGGAGGTTGAAGGAGGCAGGGATCCTTTTAAAAAGACCACAGTGTCATCAAGAGGAAAGTCCTTAGAGGGAGCACCTTGCCAGGGGGTCTAGGAGGGGGGCTGGGAGGGCTGCAGCCCTTTGGAAGAGAAGACAGAAGTGTGTGGGGGGGAGAAAGAGCAACCCCCGAGAAGAGCCCAGCTGCACTTCTGGGGAGGGGGACTTTGATGTCACCAAAGAGCCAGAGCTGTGTGGAAACCTTCATTCAAGGGGGGTTTGTACAGGGGGGAGGGGAGGGGAGACCCAAAGAAGACCCAAAGTCTGGCCTCCATCTGTTGGAGCCATAAGAGAGTGGCTCGATTAAAGAAAGTGGCAGCTGACGCCTATTTTATTGCCCAAGGGGCCATCTGATATGCTGCACGTAGGGCCAGTTCCATTCTTTTCTCTTCCGGTTTCAGAGCCTCTGCTGCGTCTCCTGGGATCAAGGTAGGAGAAACAATATTGATGATAGGTTCCTCCACCTTGGGAAGCTGGAGGAGATTGGAAATGTCCTGATCCCCTTGATAGTATTTCTTGTCTGTGGTATTAGGTGAAGGTTGCGTTGCTGGTTTTTGCCATTGTTTCTTGATAACTTCTAGAACTACCTGGGGGGTAGGAACTAGATTAGATGGTGGTGTTGGAAAAGAGAAAAAGGGTTTTGGGATGTTAGTAGTGGTATTCGTCTTCTCTTGGTCTGAACAAGCTTCTCCTAGCTCCGACATCTGTTAAGGGGGGGGGGGGCAGCCTCTGAAATCCTCCAGATAGCCTGGAGATGGAGAGAAGGCTTGGCCCCTCCCACATTCTCCCACCCCTTTTGGCCAACTCTCTTTCTCCCCCAGCTTGACCCCCAAGCCCTCCTCTTTTATGGGAGGAGCTCCTAGGGGTCTGGGCAGGGGAGGAAATTCTGAGTGGGTGAAGTTTCCAATGGAGGAAATCATGAACTCTGAGGCCTGGGGGTTAGAAGGGCTGTGGGGATGGTCTGGGGCAGCTCCATGGCCAGAAGAGGGAGGGCCCAGACTCCAAGGCTGCCTCAGTGAGGTGAAGCGGATTAGAACCTCGGTGAGTTTCATTAAGCAGATTTATTGAAAGGGAAGAGAAAGAAGATGGTTGAAAAAAATGGTTGGCAACCAGGGTCTTTAATTTAGAGCCAGATTTACCTCTGAGTCTTTTTCACTTTTTTCCTAGTGGATTCTCTTTGAACGCATAACTCAGAAATGCTGTCCAGGGTTTTCCAGCCACTTCTGATTCTAGGCTCTGAACAGACCATCACCTCCCAAAGCTTCTGCCCCACAGAAACATGCCCCAACTGTACCAAAGGGATATGGGGTGGCCAGCCCTTTCTTCCTCTCCCCCGGCTCTCCCTCTCTTCTCTTTCCTTACCTAAATTCTTTGCACCGTCACTCGCTGAGAATCCCCTGTGCAGATGGCACCCCAGAGAGGCTCTGGCTTCCGTGGGGATTTGGGATGCGTGTGTGATGTGAGCATGAGATCGGAGCAGTGATGGAGCCCAATGTTTTGCAGAGTGGGACTCTGCTGGGCTTTGCGACAGTGCTGAGTTGCGATCTGGAATAAGACCATCTGAACCAGGGAAGTGGGGCTGCCTCCCACCTTCTTCTTCCTGGCTCCCCAGCCCCCTTGTGGCATGACTCGGCTGCTCTTGCCACAAGGAGGGGACTTCCAGCTGGCTATTTTCCGGGGGGGGGGAGGCGGGTTATAGCATTGACCAGATATGGCTGGGTTGGATTGGGTTGTGGAATTGATCAGAGAACAGAAAATCCTTGAAGGTAAGATGGTGGCTGCTGCATTGTGCCACTGCCAGAGAACATCGCGATTCGTACCCGGTGGCTGGCCTTGGGGACTCTGGGAGATGCCACTTGTGGAGCCCTTTGGACCATGCCCTCCAGGAGGCCCAGGGTGGGCTGACTTAGTCGATGATGGCAGTTTTTCCCCAGTGGGGCTGCAGGAAAGATCTTTTGCCCTTCGCCGTTGCCAGTTAATCCCAAAGGTGCCCCTTTTCTCTCCAGGAGCCACAAGGGATATTGGCTCGGCACTGACCCGGATGTGCATGCGCCACCGCAGCATCGAGACCAAGCTGAGGCACTTCACCAAGTAAGTGTGCGGCGGATCCTCTTGTACAGCTCAGTTGCACTTGCAGGCCCAGAGAGATTTCCCTCTAAGAAAGAAGGGGCAGTGAACGGGGGAGGGGGGGGCTGTACCAGGGAGTTGCTTCATGGGCCAGTCTTGCTCCCTCCCTCTGCTGTGGCCAGTTCCCCTGGGCCAGGGGGCCCTTCTCATACTCCCGGCGGGTCTAAAATGTGTAACGCCCCCTTCCCCTATTGATGGGAGTCCTGGGCATTTCTCTGTCTCTCACACACAAACACACACAGCATACATCCACACAGAGAGCCTGTTGAAGAGGGAGCCCATTTCTAGGCCCGCTTTGTTTAGGGCAAAAAGAGAGAAAGGTGATTTTGCTGGCTGGAGGCTTCCTCATCCTTCCCCACCTCCTGGGGTTGCTTCAAGAAAAGGGGCCGCATTGGCCCCCCGGCAGAGGAAACTGCCTCTCAGGCTGACCTCTTCCTTCCTCTGTGGCTGCAGTGCCCTCATGGAGAGCCTGATCAATCCCCTGCAGGAGAGGATCGAGGACTGGAAGAAGACTGCCAACCAGCTGGACAAGGACCACGCGAAAGGTAGAGCTGCCCCTGGAGCCAGGTGGTCAGGCCACGCAGGAAAGGAGGCTGGCGGTGTCCGGAAACGGGAGAAAGTTGTGGGTTGCGGCCCCCGGCGCTTCTCTTCTGCCCCTGGGAAAGCCTAGGGCTGTAGTGGTCACAGAGGGGAGAGGGCAGCCGAGGCAGGAGCTTCACAGTGGCCTCTTTCCCGCCTCTTCAGAGTACAAACGAGCCCGCCATGAGATCAAGAAGAAGTCTTCAGACACATTGAAACTTCAGAAGAAAGCCCGCAAAGGTGAGGATCGGCACCGAGGAAGTGAGGAGAAGCCGTTTGGCATCTCCCTAGAAGAGGTGATGTGCAGGGACAGCGGCCAGGCTGGGGCAGTGGTGGTGCCACAGAGCTGGACATTCTTCCCCCCCAGGAGAGGAAAAGTGCAGTATTGATGGGAACCTGCATCCTTGAGAGATTTCAGCTGTTGTTACTCTCCGGGCTGGAAAGCTAGAAGGCCTGGGTGGCAGCTGACATCTAGAGTGTCAGAAAGACGGTGGACGGTAACCCCTAGAAGCCCCCTTCCCCTTCCCAATGCTTCTTGTTGGCCTGCCCCGGAAAGAGCAGAGGACTGGGTGCCACCAAGACCCAGCTGGCAGGAGGGCTGCAGGCCAAGGAGAGGAAGCGGCATCTGAGCGCCTGTCCATTGGCTTTCCCTGGACTGGGATGGGAAGGAGCAGATGTTCCCCAAAAGTTCTGCATCTGGTATTTTCTGCAGGGGCAGGGGAGGAGGAGGAGGAGGAGGAGGCTTCCTTTGGGACCTGAAATGGGCGCTTTGGGGCGTTCTCCAATTTTGCTCTGCTCAGGGGGAATCTCATGTTCCATCCAGATGTGATTGAAAAGCTAATCACTGAGAGGGGGATGGGCAGGTTTCAGTAATGTGGGTACCTCCCTGGGGGAAAATGTTTATTTTGTAAGAGGCAAAGGGGTTTGGGCAAGGGGGGGGGATCTGTGTACCTGCTTTCTTTCACACATTCTTGTCTTTCTCCTCTTTTTTTCCTTCCTTCCCACATTCCTCTGTAGAGCTACTTGGTAAGTCAAATGTTGCCAACCCAGCTTCCTCCCTCCCTCCCTGCCTCCTCCATGGCCTTCGCTTTGTGATCCCTTCCTTCGCCATCCCCAGCTGGGCCTGAAATGAAAGGAAACCTCAAATGAGGGGCCACCGTAGCTGGATCCCTTGAGGTTCCCAGGGACCTGACCTTGGTTCCACTTGGGTTCTCCTTCGGAGAGGAGCCCTCGCCTGCCCCTCACCCCAGGGATTATCATAGCCCTCCCAGGAAGCCTGATGAATCATCGTTTAGCTCGGATCTTGTATTGTAGAGGGCCATGAGAAGAAAAGAGAGCTGCTTCAAGATCCCCACTTGTATAAATTGCTTCTTTTCTACCCTGCTGGCAAATCTCATGAATACACTCACTTCTTCACTAACCTAAATGCAGCGTTATAGGACCCTATAGAATAGATCAAAGGGACCATCAAGCCAGACACAAGACTGAGCACAGAAATCCAGACTTCCTGACCGCTGGGTTTCTAGTCTGTGAAGAAGAGCCCTCCAGTTCTCTGGGTCATTAATTCCACAGTCCAATTTGTCTTTATTGGGAATTTAAAAACCTTTCTTCACTTTTACATATGCAGATTAAAACATTTCCATATTACCATAATTCATCACAATTCAAAGCCACTTATGTGGTAAACTTTAACTTGAAATCTGCCTTGTTGTTACTTGAACCTGTTATTCTGTGTCTTGCTCCCTTGAGACGAGATAGAACCAGTCTTGCACTCGTGTGACATCCTTCCAGGACATTGAAGAGGGCCCTCCTGTCCTCACTCAGCCGCCTCCTCTCAAGCTCTCGTCATAGGATCTGGCTTCTTCTTTGGCGGATGCCCTCCTTGCCCTTCTCTGTATCCCCTCTGATTTTGCTAAATCCTTCTTGAAGTGTGGTGCCCAGAATTGGATTTGTTGCAGAAAGTGGATCTAACCAAAGCAGAATGAAATGGATCCCTGGCTTCTGGCTTGGAAGATACGCTCCTGTGGCTGCAGCTGAAGGCTGCAGACTGAAATAAGTCACATTTTGAGATGCCAAATATTTCCAACGTTCCTGCCTTGCTTCTGTCATTGGGAAGGTTTTGCTTTGCTTTGGCTTTTTTGTGCTCAGTCAGCTGATGGCTGATCTCGCCTGGTGGCTGACTGGACAAGTCCCAGCAGTTTTCTTAGCAAGGCTTCTCAGAAGTGGTTTGCCATTGTCTCCTTCCTCAGCCTGAGGTGGGGGGACTGGCCCAAGATTACCCTGCTGGCTTTAAGCCCAAAATAGATTAGAACTCATTGTCTCCTGGTTTCTAGCCTGGTGGCTCCATCACTAGACCAAACTGGCTGTCTCTGGGAGACACATCTGGATATACTTACTCCCATGGAAGCAGATCAGCCCAAACCTATTCTCAGGTGTCCTAACACAGGTTTAGGGCTCATGGCAGCCCAGGTGGTTCTTGGCCATTTCAAGAGCTGCAAGTTGTCATACTCGTTTGCTTTACCTTTTGTGCTGGCTAGTGGGTAGCTTGGAGTTGGGACATACAGGATTCTGTCCCACTGGAGGTGTCCAACTGTCAGGGCTGCCTCTGATCAATTCTTTGGAAAGAAAACCCTTGACTCCATAGATTCAGAGAAAAGGTACTTTTACTAAGAACAAACTGAAGACAGCAAAAATTAGGCAAGGTCGGAAGCAAACAGGCAAGAAAAAGACAAATTGAAACTAAGCCCAGAGGCCCCCCCAGCCCCCCCCCCCAGTCAGGCAAGCCGAGTCCAGTCATCGACCAGGAAGATGTTTTGTGAATGTCTCAGATAGAGGTGCTCTGTGCTGCCATTCCCAAGACAGTTGGCCTTGAAGACATTAAACAACCTAAGCTGGCCTCTCTGAGTCCAAATCTCCCCATTCACTCTCACCCCACTTGCACTCTTGGTCTCCCAAATGCTCATTGCTCCCTCCCCGTTTCCATGGCAACTGGCAGCAAGCTTGAAGGAAAGGGATGATGACCAGACTGACACCAACAAATGACTTTGACGTTCCTTCCTTTCAGTGAAGAAGAAGCGCCCACTCCGGCTTTGACCCCTGGGTCCACAGCACCCACCAGCAGGAAGTTTTTGTTAACGCTTTATGCACTGCACTCTGGAACAATCAAAAAACAACTTTGGGCCGTCTTCATCATCCCTCTGGGCCCCTCTCAGTCCTGTTTTTACAGGTCCAACCATGCCCCAATCCTTCAGCCTCTCTTCAAGGGAATTTGTTTCTACAGCCCGATCTTTCTAGATGTATTTCTCTGAACCTGTTCCAGTTGCTCAGGATCCTGGTGTGGGAGATCAAAACCTTCTTGTCATTTGCAACCGTATCATGCTATTGCTTTCTGTTCAATTGGGTCCGATTCTCAGCGATTTCATGGACTCTTTACATTGTGCAGTGCTGTGTGGCTTCTTTTATGCCCCAACTGGGATCAATTTTAATAGTGTCTAATCATTGTGCCTTTTTGGCCACCTCATTTCCTTTTTCCTCTGAGCGTTCCAAGAAAAATCGCTTTCAGTATGTAGTCAGTTCAGGTGGGGCTCAGTTAAAACCCTTTTCACAAGTATTGCTGCCCAAAACTGGTATCCAGTATTCTGTATCTGTTTCCTAAGTTTGGTTCTGTTAAATTTTGTTCCATGCTAAAGAGGGTCTAGACTGAGAATCCACTGGATTTTGATCATGTGACTGTGTGGCAGTGGTTGTGAAAAGTGCTCACAGTCACCTTTTTCAATGCTGTTGTAACTTCAGCGGTCACGAGATAAGTGGCTGAAAGTCAGGGGCCATCTGGGTTGCAGCTCTTCAGGGGGGCCCAGCCCCCCCCATTTCTCCTGGCAAGGCTGCTTTCCCCCCTTGGCCTGCCAAGAGATCGTCCATCCCTCTGGTCTCTGGCTGTCACTGTTGCCAGCTTGCATTGGTTGTTTTCCTTGGGAAGGACCGTTGCCTGCCTTACCAGCCGACCGTGGCCTCTGCATTGCAGGCCAGGGACTGCCTCAGAGCCGCACCGGCTTCTCCAGAGAGGCTGATTCCTTTTTAGACAGGAACGTAAATGCGGCTCTCACCTGGGACTCTTTCCTGCAGTTAAGCTCAGCTGGTAAGAGTGTGCCTCAAGAACACAAACCGTCAGTGTTAAGTATAATAGAAAAGTACCTATTCCTCTACGCAGATTAAGGCACCTATAATAAAAGGATCCAGGCTGGGTTTCATTTCGGGCCTGTGCAAAATCCTCACCTGCCCCTCTCCTGCCTCCTCCACCTCTTCCACTCTGCTCCGGCTCTCCTCTCTCTCTGGGGATATCAGCAGGGGGAGCAACGCTGAGATCCACCCTCTGGTCCCAGAAGCAGCAGCACCTTTGCGATCCCCAAGAGAGACGTTGAATGCGGAGTGGGCTAAGCGGTGGTCTGTGTCGGCTCCCCATTTTCAAAAGGGCACTTTCACCCTTCTGAAAGGGCGAAACAAATCAGCTGGCTTCTAGCTGTTTACTCAGCCCACCTCTGAGTTGGTTTGAACTTGGCTGACGAATTCCGTGTTTGTTGGCATCAGTAGTTTTGCTGCCAGGCAGGACATCAGGATCTCAGCCTTCGCTCCCCAAATCCTTGGCCGGTTTCTTGACTCTGCTTGGCTGTTTCCAGTCTTCCCTGGTTCTTCTCATGGGGGTGGCTTCCTCCCCCCCACCCCCGCCTTCCGTGCATGTGGTGGGAAGCTTGTTTGAAGGGGAACAGGATCCACCTGTCACTTTTGCTACGATGGGTGGGAACCCAGTGGATATTGTGCCGGAACAGCCGTCCTTGGACCTACCTGGCTCTTGTGCCATAAATGGGGAGAAACACACACACACACACACACTTACACAACCACAAACACACACTGTGATTCTGCAAATGGCAGCTGGTCCTTACAGCAGTCTATTCCCGCTGACCAGAGGGGAGGTAGAGAAACTCTTCCAAAGGAACGGACAACCTCTGCTGTGCCGAAGAACTGATGGACGTGGAAGCTCTTCTGCATTTTGGGGTGCCCCCCTTTTATCTGGCCTCCCTGGGATGAAGTGAGAGGGAGCTGAAAACCTCTGGTCAGTCTGCCTCTCTGGCTTCTCTCCTTCCATGTATGTCCAGAACCCAAAGGTTGGGTGGGTGATGCTGTTCGAAGAAGGGGCAGAAGGGATTTCCACCAAGGAGGCCAAGTTCCTCCTTGGGGGCTCAAAACAGCCTAACTGCTGGGGAAGCCGATGATAGCGAGCAGCTTCCTGCCCTCTGCAGAATTGTTCCAGCCTCAGCCCAGTTTGGGACAGGAAAAGGGACACGACTGAACCCCTTTCTGGTGTTTGGCAGCTGTAGGAGAGCAGCCCCACTTCTGCTCTGCCTCCCACCCTTTCAGCCCACCTGATGCCTTTTGTGGGGGAGCTTTAAGAGGGAGCCCGGCCTCCTCTGAGCCTCCTTTGGGAATTGGTTTTGGGCCTCCAGGCCCTGAGGCCTAGCAATCATTTCCCAGCTGTTTGGAGGTCTAAGTTTGTCAAATGGTGTTATCCTTAATTTGCCACTTTTATTGATATCCAAATAGAAAATGCATACATATTAGAATAACTTTTATTGTCACTGGCTAATTGGCATACATTAAAATGGAATTTTGTTGCATACAGCTCTCAAAGGATCATTACCTCCAATATACACTACATAAACATGACAAAATAAACAAACAATTATGCTATATATAATATCCAATATTGCATGTAAATGTAAGATAGATGGGGGGGGGGATAGTTGATCATCCGACCATTCTGCCTTGCTCTCCGTGGCCTCCTCAGCCTGGTGCAAAGGATCCTGAGGCATCCCCTGGAGGTGAAAATAAGGCCCAGGCTCTGCCAGGCAGATGGAGGGCCTGTTCTGGAGAGGTGAGAAATTCAGTGGCAGAGGAGCCTCCTGCCCTTGAAGACGGCATCAAGCAGAAGGTTGACCTGAATGGTCCATATATTACTACTGGGCAACATTTTAGTAAGTGCCAGTCAGTGAATGGAACTTCATTTTTTCTTCTTCCTGAAATAGAGTCATAACTTCTTACAACTGGCAGGTGCCACCTATGGTGCTGCTCTGAGGACTGGGGCAGACCAGATTTCCCATAAGGTTTTGTCAATTGGCATTTTTTACAAGCCAGTGGACAAATTTGGTCAATGTGTGAGAACAAGCAATTTTCTTAGGGTGTTCTCTGAAATAAGCCATCGTATTAAGCCATTATGGTTTCTTTGAAGGGCTTGGCATGCAATGGGGACTCAGTTATTGTGTTTTTCCCCAGATTTAGATTTTTATAGTGGCCCAGTAAATTATTTGGGAACTTATATGACTGGTTCTTGGGAACTATCGATGTATTGTACTGCATTATGCTGCATGATATCAAAGAGATAAGCAAATGCCAAATAAATTTGAATTCCACGGAACACGGGTTGAGTTTAGATCTTGGGAAGTGCCTCTTTCTTCTCCCATGTGCACTTCATACACTTCGTATCTCTGATCTTGCCTCTTGTCTATGTGCTTTATTGTTGTTTTTTTAATTATTATTAACAGTGATAATAATATGCTGTCCGGCTCCCAATCCCTTAATTCTAGGGACACCTTCAAATGCAAAAGGAAGCCTGGTGTAGTTTGCTTGGTTTAGTGTGCAGCAGGTTTCGTCCCAGCCTGACCTCTGCGGAAAGGCTGATCTGTGCCTGAGGAGGAGACCCTTGGACCAGGGTCTGGGTCAAGAAGCGAGGAGGGTCTCATCTTCTGCTGTTGTTTCTAGGCAGGGGGGACCTGCAGCCTCAGCTGGATCACGCCCTGCAGGACGTGAGCGACCTGTACCTCCTGCTGGAGGAGACGGAGAAGCAGGCGGTCCGCAAGGCCCTGGTGGAGGAACGGGGACGGTTCTGCACCTTCATCACATACCTGCAGCCGGTGGTGGTAGGTGCCTTCTTCCCACGGTCGGGCGCAGCTCTTCCAGGGACTGGGCAATCGATAGCTGTCCAGCTTTTTCTTTCTTTGGGCAGATCTTAGTTTTTAAGCATGTGAACAAACCATTGGCTCCTGTTGCCCAATAATGCCGCTGCTGTCAGTTCGATTCTGCTTGTGCCTGCCTTCAGGTCAGGCCAGTGTGCTGCTTTCAGGCAAGCGGAGTGAGTCTCTGCCTTCTTGGCATCCTTAACTCTCGAGAGACTATGGCACCGTGCACTGAAAAGAGGTCCTAAAACAACATCTAGTGTGACTAGAAAGGCCAACTTGAGAGTGGTGGTGCCTTCCGCACTGAGGACAGATACACTCCCTCCCCTGCCCAATTTATGTCAAGGGCATTATGCTGAGCTATTCCCAGGAATGCTGGAGAGGGTGAGGAATCTTGCCACACTTTGCATCCAGAATCTGGGTGTGATCAAGAGGAAGGGTCCTGTGTGGGTGTTGGATACATTGGTCAGAGGGTCCGGGGGGGAGGGGCTATCTTTCTCTCTTGGCGGGAGTTGAGGTGGAGGAGACACTCGCCCTTGGTTCACCCCAGGGTGGCATCTGAGGCGATGTGGAATTAGAGACGAAGTCTCCATCTCTCCCTCCCTCTCTTCCTCCCTCCCTTTCGTCCCCCTCCCTCTCTTCCTCCCTCCCCCTCTTCCTCCCTCCCCCGCTCCCTCCCTCTAGTCCTCCCACCCTCCCTCCCTCCCTTTCTTCCCGCCTCCCTCCCTCCCTTTAGAGATAAGACTGAGTCTTTGGTAGAGGCCTCCCCCTCCTCCACAAGCATGTCCAGTCTTCTTAGAAGTCATCCCAGGGAGATGTCTGATGGCCCCTCTGGGTTGGGTCTCAGGCCTAGGGTTTGGCTGACCCTCCCCATCCCAGAGAGGATCAGAGGTATTTCAGGAGGAAGGGAAAACTTAAAAATCCAGGATGCTAAAAATGTACCACCACTTGTCCAATAGTTCTGAGTAGAGAATCTGGCTTGTGGTTCTTCTCCCAGCTGGTGCTTCACTTGGCCAAGCAGATGAGGTGTGTGTGTGGGGGGGCATCTCTGCTTTGGTGCTTGGCAACTCCCTGATGGGAACATGGGACCAATATTGGCACCTGTTGCCACATTTGGTGCCAACCCCGTTTTTCATTGAGCTTTTTTGAGGGTTTGAATGTGAGCATGAACGTTTAAGGTTTTAACAGATTAACAGAGTTGGAAGAGACCTTGTAGGTCATCTAGTCCATCTACACCATTTCTGACAAATGGCAGTCCAATCTCTTCCTGAAAGCCTCCAGCAATGAAGCTCCCACAACTTCTGAAGGCAACTTCTGTTCAATCGGTTGATTGCTCTCATAAAATGTCACCTTATTTCTAGGTTGAATCTCTCCTTGATCAGTTTCCATCCATTACTCCTTGTCTGGCCTTTGGGTGCTTTGGAAAACAGATCGACCCATTCCTCCCTGTGGCAGCCCCTCAAATACTGGAAGATGCTATCATCTCTGCCCTGGTCCTTCTCTTCCCTAGACTAACCATGCCCAGCTCCAGCAACCGTTCATCATATCTTTTAGCCTCCAGTCTCCTAATCATCCTAGTTGCTCTTCTCTGCACTTTTTCTAGAGTCTCAACATCTTTTTTATAGTGTAGTGACCAAAACTGGATGCAGTATAACAGATACAGATTAACAGAGTTGGAAGGGACCTTGTAGATCATCTAATCCAACCTCCCGCCCAAGCAGACTCTACTGGGCCTAAGACCAGTACACTAGTACTAAGATTTGTGGTAACTCACTGCTTATTTCCCTCCATGTAGAGTTAGACCCATTAAGGATTATTCATTGAGTATCAAGCTTGGGGAGCGCGTTCCCGTTGGTTATATCCGGTAACGCGCTCCGACGCCCTAATTACACCCCGTTCCCCGAGTGGTCAGTGTCCTCGGTCCCCGGGTCTTCGGCTGATGTTATGCAATGCCAGGTCCATTGTTAACAAGGCCCCCCTCATTCACGATCTGATTCAAGAGG
>JAEANM010014769.1:0-13862 GCA_017656035.1 Myanophis thanlyinensis
CTCCTGTGTTGTAATGGCTTGGGAAATGGGCTGTGTGATGACCTTATGAGTTCTATTGTTGTGGTATCCTGGGTCTTATGCTGTGATCTCCTGGGTCGTTTGTCATATTGTAATTGAGTTTTTGTGGTGTGATTTCGTGAGTTTTGTGATGTGATGTCCTGGGCGGGTGGCTGTGATGTAGCATTCCGGGTTTTGGTTTGGCTTCGAGTTTGAAGTCTGAGTTTGTGTTCTTGGTGTGTGTCAGTTTGTTTGGTTTTGGGTTCGGGGTGTGTGACAGCTGGTGATGGGTCATGGTCTGGTTTCTGGATGGTGGTTGTCTTTTGTTTATAGGATGGGTTTGAGTTTTGGTCTGATGAGGGGGATTGGTGGTGATGTCTTGTGTAGTTTGGGTCCAATGTTGGTTTTCATGGCTGGGACTTGTTTGTTGATGAGGGCTAGTTTCCAGATGTCTGGTAGGCGGGAGGTATCGTCACGTTTATTCATGTTATGGGGGTGTTTCTCTATTTCAATGGCTTCCCTGATTATTCCTCCCTCTTCCAGCACCTTAAAGCCACAGGACATGAAATTAATTTCAAGGGAACCAAATTAATCTCCAACACTGAACACTTCAACTAGAGAATAATCAGGGAAGCCATCGAAATAGAGAAATACCCCCATAACATGACAATACCTCTTGCCTACCAGACATCTGGAAACTAGACCTCACCAACAAACAAATCCCAACCACAAAAACCAACATCGGACCCAAAACTACACGACACCATCACCAATCCCCCTCAACAGACCAAAACATAAACCCATCCTATAAACAAAAGACAACCACCATCTAGAAACCAGATCACGGCCACATCACCAGCTGTCACACACCCCGACCCCAAAACCAAACAAACTGACACATGCTAAGAACACAAACCCAGACCTCAAACTCAAAGCCAAATCAAAATCCGGAATGCTACATCACAGCCAGCTGCTCAGAATAGCACATCATAAAACTCAGCAAATCACACCACAAGAACTCAAGAAGTTACAATACAACAAATGACCCAGGATACAAGACCCAGCACATGACCCAGAATACCACAACAATAGAACTCAAAAGGTCATCACATGGTACAACACAGGAGGCTGATAGACAAGAGACCACAACACAACAAATGACCCAGGAGATTACAGCACAAGACCCAGGATATCACAACAATATAACTCGCAAGGTCATCACACAACCCATTACCCAGGCCATTACAACCAATTTGCTAACATCCACTCCGTCAACCAATCAAGAAATAACAACACAGCCAACCAGCCCAGTACACCAACCCCCCTTACCACTATTTATAAAGAGACAGCAACTCTGATCACACTTTGCTCGCACTAGCATGAAGCAGAAAACACCAGCCTAAGGATGGCGAGTGGGACCTCGCCAAAGATACTATCAATTTTACACAGGAAAAAACCCGAACACACCTAGACCTACACACACACACACACATCACAATATACATAAGTGTATGTATATACACACAGAGAGAGAGACTTATGTAGCGATTTAAAATCTCACTGATCATCATCCACAAGGAGGCATACGCCTGGTGAGTTTTTTGGTTTTACCCAACCAACAGAATCTGGGCTACATTGTTATTTTTATTTTTAAAAATATAATTATTAGCTGACTGATAAATACAGGTAGGTTCAGGAAAAGTCATTTTACTTCAATTTCTCCTGATGTTTTTTTTTTTTTAAATCTGCAGGTTAAAGTTACTTCTTTTATTAAATCAATATATTTGCCTTACTGTATAAATGAGATTATATAAATGAGAGAAATGAAAAGTAGGATGAACAAGAGGAGATCATATTATGTGCAGATGGCATAAATCAGTTTTGTTTACTCCAAGTCAGTGAAACAGCACATCTGCTGATGTGCTTTAAAAATGGAAAAGAGTAAATAAAACAATTTGGCCGGTTATACATTTCAGTTACATATTTCATACCTATCATCCGCTACTGAAAGTAAATAACGGATTAAAGTCTCAAATTATACAGACAAACTGAAAGCTACAATAAAAATCAATTATTAATTATCCTTGTTATTGAAGAAAACTACCTTCACTATGATCAGATCGTTCCAGGTTTTTCAATAGAGACTATCTTAAGCTGTTGTGAATATAGTATGCATGTCAGCTCATATACACTGCCACATACCCATGAATGAGTAATGGCTCCTGATAATGTACAAAGTCAGATAAGTCCAGCCCTTTGAAATGCTGAAAGGAGAAAGAACGCAGGCTTTTCAAACAAAGGCTGGAACACTTGAGAGTTCTCTAGAGAGACTGGCTGATAAAGATCAAGATTTTCTACCTCCCAGGCTGCCCCCTGATTAATAATTTGGAATTTCCAAGAAGCTAAAGACATCTAAGTGATTAAAACAGAGGAACGTCACTTTAAGAAGTTTCCATTTCTGTAGAAATAGTTGAAACATGTACCTGGGACTTTGCTCTAGGCTTTCTATTTTTCATTTTCGGTTTCAGGTTAAATCTTGTGCAATTTATTTGTTTGTTTATTTATCTGTCAAATTTCTATCCTGGGGCAATCTAAGCAGACTTCAGCAGCTTGGAACAACAACAACAAAGCATATAAAAAGCTAAACATCTAAAACACCTATGCATTATCACATCCCCCTCTGGAAAAATTCCATCTTCAGCTTCTTCTAGAAGGAAAGAAGATCAGAACTAAACAAACTGTCAACAGAAAGCCATTCCAGAGGGCCAGCCCTCTGTGGAAAACAATATGTCTGAAAATGGGGTGAAACAATCTGTTCCCCCTGGGTGACCAGATTGATCAGTTTGATTCCTATGCAGAGATGTGGTCCTGAAAATATCATCAAGGGCTGAATCCAGACTGTAATAGGGAGACAAAACAGGGTCTACAATATAGGTGCAATACAGTAATAGCGCTTAGACTTATATACCACTTCACGATGCTTTTCAGACCTCTCTAAGCAGTTTACAGAGTCAACATATTGCCCCCAACAATCTGGGTTCTCATTTTACTGAGCTCAGAAGAATTGAAGGCTGAGTCAACCTTGAGCCAGTAAGATTCGAACTGCAGAGCAGCTGGCAGTCGGCAGTCAGCAAAATTAGTCTGCAATGCTGCATTCTAACCACTGCGCCACCATGACTCCTAAATGGTTAATATTTCTGGTTTATCATTGATAATCATTGAATAATGCTGGTGAGCATTTGGGGTACTGCATTTGGCACCAGTTGGAGCATTTGGGCAATTTGTAACAGCAGATTCATGGAACATGTGTGGCAATAACCTAGGAAATGGTGATGAAGATATGAATCAATGCATCAAGGACTTACATCTCTCACAAAGAGGATTGCCTAAGTCCAGCTAGGTCAAGCTGATCTAAAGGGGCATAGTGAGCTGTCATCTTGTGGCTAGGACTCAGGATCATCCTTGTGTCAAACAACTTCCAACCGCTACAGAGATCCTGTCTGCTCCATCACAAAACAAAACAAAGCTGTCTCAAAAAGACCAACCCAATAAACCTCTCCATTCCTACTATTTCCTAAACCTCACTCAAACTCTCTACCCCATCTTATTTCTCTATAGAATTTTAAGGAACTAGGCGTAATTGCAACCTTCATTCATCATTCAGGTTATAGTCAGAAAGCTACAGTGCTGCTTCTTGAGATCTGTCATACTTTGAAACTTTTCCAATAAATTTCTGAAGATTCTGACCCAGAGTGTTTGTAACAAATCAAAACAAATCAAAACTCACGTATATCCAGAGTATAGTGTTTTTGGTTTTTTTTTTTTTAAAAAAAGCTTTTTCTTGCTTAACTAACCTATTCCCAAAATCTAGGAAGCTCTGGGCAGAGCCAAGCACCACTTAACTTTTACAGAGTAAATGAATATATAAAGAGGAATGCTGTATTCAAAGTTAAAAGGTATTTTTACATTCTATGTTTTCTTCTTTTTTAAAAAATGTTTGTTTGTTTGTTTGTTCTACTGTGGAAATTGGGTTATCTCCTGAACTGTGGAAAGGGTTGGATATACTTTCACTTAGTGTAGACAAACAATGGCACTAGAGAAATTCTTGTATTTTTATCTTTTAATCCCTAGTAAGGCAGCACAGGTATGAGAGTTCTAGGTCTCAGAAACATTGGAATATCACCAAGTGAGTAAATCCCCTAAAATTTGCTATTGACAGCGGGTACCACCAAAGCTGTTATCTCAAGGCAGGATCTGAAGACTTGAAGATTTCTTAATGAGTAGGAATTGGGCCTCTAGTCTCCCCCCCCCCCCTGTAGGTTTAGTCACTTGCTTCACAAGCTGTAACACAACATCATCCAGAGCAAGTATTTACTGAAGTATTCAAATAAAAGATACTCAATAATTATAATTGGAATAATTTGATTTTTTTTTAGCATCTAAAGGCATTACACAATCTCTACCTCAAGAATGGCATGAGCCACAGGCCTTTAACCATCATAAAGTCATAACTATCATAAAGTGGGTCATCCTCATGAGCAACTTGATTTTATGACCTTTTTTACAGTGGTCATTAAACAAACACCAAAATTGTTAAGCAAATTCATTGTTCAATGTGTGCTAATGTAATCTGTGTTGTGACTACCATGGCAATATGGTTATTTGGTAAGCATAGCTGTACAAATTGGGCTAGTGGGAATATGTAGGTTGGAGTGGCTACTAATTCTTTCCCTAAATAATCAACTGAAACAAAGTCACCTTCAGTCTCTGGTGTTCCAGATGGGTAATTGTTCCAGACTGTAGAACTGTTGAAGTGACAAGGCTTTCCATCACCCACATTTCCTAATTTCACACTTGAAATCGAGCAAGACTGTGAGGAGGCTGTTTAACTATTAAAGTGACCAAGATTCTATAGGTAATTTTCTATAGTGCAGTGATCATGGGGAACCAACAGCCGATGCCTTTCCTTGAAGTATCCCAACCAATCTTTCTTTAGCTATTGTCCAACACCTGAGATCAAAATAGCAAAACAGAACCTCTTCTGCTGCAGTAGTCACTACTTCTAAATGGGCATGTCCTGTTTGCAAAATAAATACATAAACAAACAAACTGAGCCTGGAACAAGAAAGAGGCAATGACTCACCCAATCAAATGCGATTAGTAATAGCACAGTGGATGTCTATGTGGTGGACGGGGGTTGTTGGGTGTTCTCATGCCTATCCGAGCTCTCATCTGGAAAGATCTTTTGTCTTTGAGATCTTTGAAAGATCTTTTGACTTATGCCTCAAATTCAGATTCTTCCTTCTGATTGATACTTCAGTCTACCATCATGGTTCCACCAACTCCAGTTTTGATTCTGCCTGCTATGTTTTATGATTCCAAACTCATTGAATGTATACTTCTCTTCTCTTTGACAAGGTTAAATAAAGACATACAGTTGTAGCTTGTTCCTGGAGTTTGATGATAAGTTAGTTACTTCTGTTACTTCTTCTCTTCTCTATATCTGTAATGTTTACTATGTGAGTTTTTAAACATCATGCACACTGTTAATGATAAAGCACGTATAAAACACTTTTAAAAAAACAAAGAAAAAGAAAACAGGAAACTATACCAACTTTGATGTGGATGGGAGTTATGTACATAATGCATGGATATAAATTACATACAGTCATAAATATAAATTGATCTATAAAGAAGCTGCTGAAACAAGGAAGTGAATAACAAAACCTTGAAAGAAAGATACCATTTTTAAAAAAGCAAATAAAATAGCTAAAATCTGTATAGGTAGACCTCAGCTTATGTCTGACCATTACAGTAATATGTCATAACTATCATAAAGTGGGTCATCCTCATGAGCAACTTGATTTTATGACCTTTTTTACAGTGGTCATTAAACAAACACCAAAATTGTTAAGCAAATTCATTGTTCAATGTGTGCTAATGTAATGACTCTGAGCATGGCACAGAGATAACACAAGCATCTGGCAGTTCAAACCACCCCTTTGTTGCTCTAAATTTCCACAAATGCTCCCACATTTCTGGTAAGTCCCGGGGCAAAGTGATGACAAACCCACACACACACACACCTCGAACCCAGCGCTGTGTACACCAAGGCTGCACAGCAATAAATTCAGCAGGGCAAAATCAAGGAGTTCAAGGATCCAGGTAACTAGTCCAGAAAGCCAGAAAGAATGCAAGGACCATTGGAAAGTTCAAACACTGGCACTCAACACTTCAGGAACTCAGTGTTTGTTCCCTACAAATGCCCCTCCCCACAGCATACCCTTAAGTCTCATTCCCCAGGTGTGCCTTGTGAAGGTGGGTAGGGCACTCTGTTCCCACGTGGCCTGTTCAGTCTGTGCTGTTCCCACTTTCGCTCCACTCTCCAAGCTCTCGGATCAGGAGGGAGTGGTCCTTGTTCTTCGCCTTAGCTCTGTCTCTCATGTTCATCCTGCCCCTGTTCCTCCCTGTCTACAAGCTGTCCTAATCCTGAAATGTCCTGGTCTTCCCCATTTTTCCCCAAAGCCGATAAAGCTGTCCTCTCACAATCTCTGTCATCTCAGGTTCAGAGATGGGATTTAACCAGTTTGCACCTATTCGCTAGAATCAGTTGTTAACTTTCTAAGCAGTTCGGAGAACTGTTGGTTCAGCTGGTCATTAGGATAGAGAACCGGTTGTTAAATTATTTGAATCCCACCACTGCTCAGGTTCCAGGTCATCCTCCCCCACAGATTCAGGCTCCAATGGGGACATGACAGCTGTTTTTGCCAACAACCAGAACTAAGCACTGTTTTTTGGCAAAGATGTTGTAAATTGTGGTCACATGACTTCAGGAATGACCATATATGTGGATTGGTTACCAAGTGCCTGAAATGTGGTCATGTGACCACAGGAAGAAGGTGTGGATGTGGTTATCAGAAGTTTGGAACCAGGTCTTAAGTACCTGTTGGGGGTCTACTGTAACTTTGAACAGTCACTAAGTAACCAATCTGAAGTCAAGGATTATCTGTATACACTGTACACATTTAATTTTCTAAGCCTTACCATATATGCTGCACCATCATTTGTTTCAAGACTTTCTCATACTACATTAGTCAGAATATTCTCTTAGTATATTAGAGTTCAGTTTCACTTTCATCAACTGTAATAGGTAGGCACTTAGTTACATAGTGATAAAAGAAATTGCACATTCATTAAATAGAGGCAGTCCTCCGTTAATGACAGTAAGTGGGCCTGCAAACTCAATCATGAAGTGACGCACTGTAAAGCATTAGGTTATGTGACAGTGTCTTAGAAGAGCAGTTCCAGCAATTCCCGTTGCAGTTGTTAAGTGAACCTGTCAGAGTTTGTTGCAGCAAACACATTCAAAAGCACACACAAGTAACTGATTTAGCAGGATTCAATAACTTCTCTTTATATATAATATAGAATGAAGTAAGTATATACTACCAAAAGCTCTTTCAATGTGCTAGAGAGAAGAAGAAAACTCAAGCAGAGGAGAGGAGTTTCAATTTCAGATTCAGTTCAGAGTTGCAGCATGCACAGACTTGTTTAAGTTTCTTGAACTGCAGACCTAAGCCATGGCCAGGCTCCTTGATGTTTATTTCCAACAAATACTATTTCAGTTTTCAAAAAGTTCTCATTGGCTGACCTTGTTACTATGCATCTTTCAGTCTATGAAACAAATACACTGACAGAACCCTACATGGCTGGTATTTCGTGATTGTCATTTGCAACCTTTTGCTGGCGTCCTCATTGACTTTGCTCATTGAAAGCTAGCTGACCATTGGATTCTGTGACTGTTGTAATTGCAAGCCAGTTGCCAAATGCCCCAATTGTGATCACATGACTGTGGAGATGCTGCAACTTTGAGGAACAGTCCTATGTCTCCTTGTTCAGCACCATTGTAACTTCGAATATTTGTTGAACGAGTGGCCATTAAACAAGAACTGCTTGTATTAGTTATGCATTGAAGTGTATGTTTAGCTTAGGAAAACACTTTATACAGGTGAGCTTTTCAGGGTCTGATTAAAATGTTAATCACCATTCTCAACCAATAGCTTATATCTTTAAGTAATGTTATTAGCTGTACCAGAATTAAATATATCCTTGCTGGGTAAACTTTTATAGAATCAGATTATTATTATCCAATCACATGTAATCAAAACAATATGCATGATATTATAAATATTGATTCAAAAGTAAATTTAGCAACAAAATATAATTTAAGATGACTCTAAATCCTGGGTCATATAAAGTGTAAAGACTTGTTGATTCATATATATTTTAATTTTTTTTTACTATAGATGCACAACGAGCAGAAGAGGAATGCAATCAAACAGATATTAAACATAAATAATTTTTCTAAATACTTAAGAAGCCCTGTTGAATTTTCTTCAATGAAGTTCCATAAAGCACTTCCCCAAATTCCATCAAAACAATAAATGTGAGTCAAAAACATATAATCTTATTGAAAAGTACAATATTCCAGGAGAGTGAACAGGATTATTATAAGTGATAGAATGCTGGCACATTGTAATTATGAAATGTTGGAGAGGGGGTAAAAAAACCTCTTGTCTTAAATATGAGCTCTCCTATTCTTTTATAATGCTATTGATATTGACAACACTTAATAAGTAGCTCAGGAATTCACCTTAAATCATCATCAGCCATAATTAGAAGAGGTTGGAGGGGGCCAGGTTTAGTTTGATCTTTATTTGCATTGGCACATAGAGTTTTCAGCAGCATCTACAGCAAATTTCATAGCAAATATTAAAACCCCTGTTCTGATAAGACTGAGAATATTTAAAGGAAGACTCAAATATGTACAGACTGAGAAGGCATTAATATGATTAGAAACATTTCTCAAGGAGATTCAGCAGCTCTCCGAAGGTAGAAGCTCCCCCAAAGCAGAAATGCTGCGCTGATCATGACTACATTGCCAGAGACTATACTCTGAGAAGCAGCAGATAGTGCTAGGAGAAAAGCTAAATTTGATTTGTTGTGTTATAACTAATTAATTGCCACTAGTTCTATTTTTAAGAACTCCTGCCTCTTTGTTGCAATTCGGTAACATTTGGCAATCTCTGAGGGCTGCCACTAAAATTTATGCAGTACTGAAGGGATGCTTAGAAGTCAGTATCTCACGCTCAACATAAAACATATGTAACATTTTGATTCAACAAGATTAATCAAATTTCCCTAGGAAATCCTTACATTTTCTTCAAAAAGATTCAGAAATAAGAAGAAACACAGTTATGCACAGCTCTCTATAATCTGCTGAACAAAACATGGTCTTTTAGCCTATTGAAAACAATTAAAATGTAAGCATGTCAAAATATTTCTGCTGGATTATAGTCCTACCCTACAACTGGTAGCAGACGAGAAGGCGAGAGATCATTCCATATTAACAATACTGGAAATCATGCCTGTACATAGCTGAATATTTTTGCATAAAGGCCCTCATGCCAAGCACAATAACAATATATTTAAACTATGCTGATTTTTGTTTTCCCTGGAATATGTTCTATAATGGCACATACATTGTTCTACAATAACAAGAAAATGCTCCTTCCTCCATTCTTGATGGGCTATTGTGGTGGCAGTGAAACAGAAGAAAAAAATAAAACAAAACAATCAGGAATGATGTAAGACTCTCAATGTAAAACCTCTTTACCCACATAAAAGGATCTCTGCTGCCTCCATTCATTTGTAGTCTTCAGAGCAGATTTTGTGTGCCCCTTGAAACAAATGCTTGCCAATAAACCTGTTCTCAGTTTCTTTCTTATTCAAGATTAACATTTATGGCCACACGTGGGAAGCAATGTTCTTCTGACTAATATCAGATGTCTTCTTTTCCCTCACACTTCAGCCAACCTCTCACCTGAGAAAAACTAGGGCCACTCCAGGCTATGCTTTTATATTCCTGAAGATGAATGTTGCTAGGGCGGAAAACAGGAAAAATATCTCCTCCTCCATGTGATTACAAACAAAAGTAAAGCTTAATTTGACGTATCGAGCCCTAATAACAAGCCATTTCAAAATGCTTAACTGCTCACAGGCAGCATTTCAAATAGTCTTTCTTAATCTCAGCTATTCTAAGATATGTGGACTTCAACTCCCAGAATTCCCTAGCCAGAATTGTGTGGGGAGAGAGAGAAATGTTTTGACATCATAGAAAGTGAGCTAAATTCCAGTAGAATGGAATGTGGATTGTGTTGTCACAATCAGTTAGAAGCCATCCCCTATTTTGGGAAGAACAGAGAAGCAATTCAAATCAAATCAAATCAAATCAAATCAAATTTTATTCATCACATGCATAGACATACATAATAGTAAATGCAGTGAAATGTGTATGAAACCACTCGTGACCATCGGTAGTAGTTCATTTATTATTTAGTAGTTCAATTCATTTATTATTTTAAATTATACCCTGCTGATTTGGTAGCAGAGCAATCAAGATAAAGCATGTTATGTAATCGGAAAATATGAAGAGCAAGCAATGATGTAGATCAGGGGTGTCAAATTCAAGGCCACAGGCCAGAGCTGGCCCACGGGGTGCTTAAATCTGGCCCAAGGGGCCACCTGGAAACAACAAGGACTGGCCCACAGTGCCTCTGCCAGCAAAAATGGACCTCAGAGGGATGTGTGTGGCCCCCTTGAGTGCTGTTTTTGCTGGCAAAGAGCCATGCGTACCCCATCCCAGCAATGCCCCTTCCCCAAGGTAAAACTCAACCCTGATGCGGCCATCAATGAAACAGAGCTTGACACCCCTGATTAGGGGTGAAATCTGACTGGTTTTCTTACTAGTTCAGTGCATGCACATGCGTGTCAATTGCACTACAGCGCAGCTCTTTAAAGGACTTTTAGAGGCTCCAGAGGCAGCAGGGATCATCAGGAAGGCTCTGCAGACACTCAAAACAGCTGATTTAGGTAGGTTAAAAAAAGGAGCATATATAAGGAAGAATAGGGGCATGGGTGGGCAGGTCCAATTTCAAATGTCTACTACTGGTTCTGCTGAACTGGCTAGAACCAGCTGAATTTCACCTCTGCCCCTGATGTAGATAAAGTAAGTTAAAAAAGGAAAAGAGAGAATTCATCTGTATATTTTTACACCATATATACCATAGTCTGGCCTCAGACTAAAAACCAGAAAACCATGTGTTCTAATCCCACTTTAGCTGTCTTGGGATAGCCACCCTTTCAAACTGGTGTGATTAGTATCAAGCAATCTGTCATAATTTTATTCCATCTCCACTAAACATGAAATAAAATGGTGGACAAAAAAACAAGAGGGCAGCAGGAAATTGGATTGTATATCATGCACCTCAACCTGGGCCCCCATTCTCAAATTAAGCAATGGAAAGGAAAGAAGCAACACACCTATTTTGAACCAAGTCTGTGACTCACAATGCTTAAGCAGGCAAGTTAATGCTTCCTGTGAACAAACCTAGGGCAGATATCATGAAAATTGGAGGAACAAATTCAAAAATTTCATTTGTGTTGAGAAATATTAAACACTTTACTTACTGAGGGGGCTGAGCTATATATTTCAACATGCTCAGAAACTATTTTTCCTATCATAAAGAAGAGTAAATTAGCCTAATATATTCTTAAACTTCTGCATAAATGCTGTGTAATACAACAGAGTTCTATCCTCTTCAAACATACAAAAACAATGACAACTATTTAACTACAAACATCCCAGTCAGACATCTGTCTTACATCAAAATTCCATTCATATGCAGAGGAAAATGTTAATAAAAGAAGCAGGAGAATAGATCAAAATCAATGCCTATTTAATTTTGAGGAACTATTGAAATCTCTTTGTGCTTTGATACTTTGTGCATGAAGTCATTCTGAGCAATTGCAGGTTTTGGTTAGAAGTTTCAAGGACACAGGGAAAGATAATTAAATTAGCAACTAATGTCACAACTTGTCTTTAGTTTAATTCTGAATGTGGATAATTGATTTGATGGGTGAGAAAAGAGATAGGAATGAAGAGTAGCTATTACACAATGGTACACCTGAAAATATTTATTCCTTATATCATAACCCGATGTGGTCAACACACTGATACACTAAAGCTGATGCAGTAGGCTCATTTCAACTGACTTTCCTGGAAGAGATATTTTAAAATAAAGTACTAAATGTAAGGGTGATGTGGGGGTGAGTGGGAGGAAACATAAAAGCCATTTGGTACCTTATTTCTTTTTCAGAAAAAAAAGACTTACCTACTTAACATCAATGGTTTATAACCAGATATATACTACACTCTTTGTTCTGGGAACTGTCAAATGCTTGCTGGAAAACTAGCTGAAACTATTAAAAGGAATAATAGCTCAAATCAACCTTGATTTGAGGTGGAGACCAGAAACCAAGAGATGTTATAAGTGGAGACAAAGCAAACGCAAAGAGAGAAGGGGAAAAGGGAGAGAACAGAGCGAGAAGAAGTAAGAGTCAAAGATCAGAGGGAAATAAGAACTACTAGAAGGGCAAGACTGATATACAAATAAAAGATGGAAGGAAAAATCAGGATGATGTCCATAAATATCAGTGGATTAAATTCACCCAGTTCAAATCTAGACAAATTTATGCACACGAGGAAGGAAGAATTTTAATGGTGGAAATCTTGATAAATTTGAAAAAGACTATCCTCGTTGCAGTATAGCGCCTAATAATAGGCAGGAGAAATTTTATCAAAATGTTTACAAAAAAAAGTGTTGAACTCTACCAAAAACTTTCTTCACAATGACACATGAACTAGGCTCACATGATATTTGGAGCTAATTTAACCCAATTACAATACATATCTTATTCAAATAGACATCACTCCTGGTCCAGAATAGATAAAAGACTCAACAGCGACACTACATGAAAATCCCAATTTGGTTAACAACAATAGAGGCACTAATATACCCAAATACATCAAGCCTGGAAAAGATAGTAGATATAAAGATGTGCTATGCAAGCAAGGAGGACTGAAACGTAATAAAGAAAAGTTTAGATTGCTTGGAGATGGATAAATTAATAATGGAAATTAAGGACAAAGAGGAGTCAGAATACTATTTAGTATGGGAATTATTTTATAAATGGCTAGGAAATAGAAACAAACAAAGGCCAAAAACACAATGACCGTTGCACAACAAAATAAAGATGGGTTATATACTGACAGAAAAGATGTGGAAAATGCTCGGTTCATAATTTAAAAATGTAGATTAAGAGGAAATGAAGTTTTCATAAATGTAACTTTAGATATAAAGGTTACAGGACTGTATCTATAAGTAAGCTTAAGAAGAAATGGAATCAGCCGGTACA
Organism: Myanophis thanlyinensis; assembly: GCA_017656035.1. NCBI lineage: Eukaryota > Metazoa > Chordata > Lepidosauria > Squamata > Homalopsidae > Myanophis > Myanophis thanlyinensis. Next base: position 13,315 of record JAEANM010014769.1, read on the forward strand.
AGGGCGCTGCAAAAAAAAATAATGGATGAATCTTATAAAGGCAAAATGGTGGCTGACATCTCCCATAATCCCATATAGGGCCTGGTTTCATTGAATCTGTTCAGGCCTTCAGTGAAGTTGTGATTCATCCAATGCAAGTAGAAGGGTGAGGGGACTACTTTGATTAATGGGCAGCAATTTTACAGAGTTTGCAATCTTATAGATCAGAGGTCTACAAACTTGGCAACTTTAAGACTTGTGGACTTCAACTCTCAGGATTCCTCAGCTGGGGAATTCTGGAAGTTGAAGTCCACAAGTTTTAAAGTTGTCAAGTTTGCAGATTCCTGCAACAGATAGTTGCAATAGAGATGGAGCGACATGATGGAACTCCTGGGGCCACCCCATCGCCCAATCGCTCTCCTGGGGCCACCCCATCACCCCGTCGCCAGTGCCTGAAGACTTCTGGTGACTTCTGGGAGCTGCTGACCTTCTGGAAGCAGCATGAGGACTTCTGGGTGCTGCAAAGGACTCCCAGGCAGCTGTAACAACATCGGAGGCAGCCAAGAGGG
>JAEANM010014770.1:0-13862 GCA_017656035.1 Myanophis thanlyinensis
GCCAGCATGGCTGGCTCAGGAATTCTGGGAGTTGAAGTCCATGAGTCATGAAGGAGCCGTAATTGCCCACCCCTGCTCTAGGCCCCTTGCATTTGCTGTAAAATATGCTGCTCATTGCTACAAAAGAAATGCACACTAATAAAAATGCCTCTAGATTGTCCTTTGTCTAGCAACTGACTGGGCCTTTGACTGCCACAGACAGCATCAAACTGAAAGTTAGGAAATATTTACCAGGAGGAGATATATTATCACAAAGGAAAATGGTTTTCTTGCCTAGCCAGAATATTCTGCAAGTGAGGGAACAAGACTTCTGGGATTGCCCTTGGTCTCTTGTGATTCAATTCCCCTGTACACATTCTAGGTCTGACTCTTTTTGGAATTGGGGGTGATTTCTCTTGGTCAAGGCTTTCTTCCTGACAGATACATTGCCACCCTGGTGACGGAGACTGCAGACAAATGAAGTTTAAATCACGACACACACACACACTCCCTGCAAATAATACCAATATTGTATTGCCTTTTGAATAACCATAATCATGGCTTCTTCTCTCCCCCCCCCCCCATGTACAGTTCTCTGGCCAACCAGCCATTTCTACCTGCCTGCCTGAGCAACCAGAGATCTTACATTCGACAGATTATAAGAAAAGGTGGGAAGGAGGGCAGCAAGCATGTAGAGAATGGGAAACATCAATGAAGCTGTGTCTTTTGCAAGCCACATCTGTAACAGGACTGAAAGAGAGGTGGGCTGCTCTGCTGTATGGCATCCTCTGAACCCTTTGGGACTTTATGAATGGAATAAAGTAGGGCTACATGGTAACAAAATATGGCAAAATATTCCCCAGTGTGTAGGTATATATAATCTTTAATAACAGTTGATTGCAAGTATTCAGAAAGACAAACAGAATGCAACTAGACTAGCGTAGCTAAAAGCTTCTTACTCCATCATACCTTTCACATACATGCATGCTCACTAGACAGATATGTAGAATTGCACAGCCACAAATACATGAATTCATTCAGGCGTGCACACTCACATGCAAAATGAATCAGCTGACCCATCAAATTTCTCACCTCTGCCTGCTCAGCACACTTCCCTGGTTTGGGTGTACACAGGCTCGTTAAGCTTCCTGACAAAGGGCTTTTTCATCAATAGCAGTAAAAGTGCTATTTTGAAATGTCCAAATATGAAATATATTAGTTACTGTAAACTACACAGGTCCAAATGCACGTTGGGTTTAAAAATAATTTTCTTTCATTATTTACTCTTTCTCTCTTTTCTGGGTCAAGACAATATATCAGGGTCAGACATTAAATCATGTTTCAGATGTTTCACTTTGATTTAGCAGCTTGAATGATTACAGTCATATCCAGTCTTTCATTAAACAACTCAATGGAACCTCCACAGTGCTCCTTCCTCTTTTCTGAACAATGAAGTAGTAAAGTAGCCTTCATCAAGACAGACAGACAGAAATAGAGAATATGGCTGGCTTGAAATTATCCACTGAGCTTGTAAGACTAGTCTTTCTGGTGTCATTTCAACTCCTTAACCATCTGCCCACATAGACACTAAATCAAGATTCATATCCCTATTCACCTTTACTACTTCACAGCCTACCTTCTCCTGTAGGTTTGGAGATGTTTTAAATTCCTTAGGTGTTCTACACGTCTAAAAAATAAATCACGGTACTTTGAAGGCATGTTGCAGCCAAATTCTAGTTTGCAAAATCCAGTTAATGTGGGGTTTCTCCTCCACTATTTTTTTAATAGTTCAGTGGGGTTTCTGCAAAAACTACTATAAAAATTAAACAGTTGCAGAATTTTAGGAATTGTTTGTTACAGTTCATTCTAAGGTTACAAATTAATCAAAAGCAGAACTTCAATTTATAGACTATGAAGCTGAGAACCATGCTATGACGCTATGAAACAAACAAACACACATCACACCTTTGGTAAAAAGGGAAATAAACACAGCTCTGCCTATTATTTTAAAAAAAAAACATGCTGAAAAGGCCTGGTTGTTGTAGAACCACAATAGATCCTGAACCAGGATCTTTTCCTTAAGTATCCCAGTTTTTCACCATTACTTTTTCTTACAAGAAGGATTTCAACCTGGCCCAGATACTGTATGCCAAATCTTAGCAGGCTTCAAGAATGCTTCTTTAACTGGGCCCACCTTGAAAAGGTTCTCTCTGGGCTTTGTTGAACTAGGCAAAAGACAAATAGGGTAGCAAAGCCTTAGTAAGAACAGTTTGCTCCTAAACGGGGCTACAAGTCCATGTTTTGGAGTAGTCAAGCGCTGACTCACAGTATAAACACGGTTCCTGTCAGGAGCCCTGGCTCCAAATGCTTTGTGGTCAGAATGGCTTTGAAGTCTCTTTAAATTCACTATGTATTGACTTAGTAAAGCAGTGTTTCTCAACCTTGATAACTTTGAGTGGACTTCAACTCCCAGAATTCCCCAGCCAGTTCTGGGAGTTGAAGTCCACTCATCTTTGTAATCATAGTTGTCAAGGTTGAGAAACATTATGCTAAAGGCACCAGCAACTGGAACTTTGCACATGCTCTGGGGACTGAGCCTTGGTAGCATCAGGAACACCCCATCAGCTCTATGAAACCACCCTCACCTCCCAAGATCATCACAGCCTTCAAATGTCAACATCCCCAAAATGTGAACCTCCTCTTCCTTCCCAAACCTCGCGACACGGACGGGACAATAAAGGGGAGCAGTAGAGGCTACGCAACATACATACCCCCTCCCCACACATCATCATCATCACCAGCAACACCTTCAGATCTATTTTTTTTTAAAAAAAATCTGACCCTGAGTAGAACCTGCCTCTCCCTCCCACCCCATTATTCCTCCTTTTACTTCCAACACACGCGTCACAAGTGGGTCGGGTTGCGTGTCTATTTTCTCCGCATCGCCGCCGCTGCGGATTTGCGAATGCCCGCAAGGAGCGTTCCCACACGATCCTGCAGCAATTGTGCCATTTACACGCGCACACGCAAACTCCGCCACCGGAGGACCTGCCCCCCGCCCCAACAAACTTCCTTCTTACGGGGGGGGGGGGAATTCACGCACCGCCTCAGATTAAACAAAACCCCATTCTGCAGCCACGGTTCATCCCCCGTTTCCGTCTGCGGCACCCAGGAGGCGGCGTTTGGGTCCTGATGCGGGAAGGCATTTGCAGTCCACGAAGGGAAAAATCCTGGCCAGGTTCCCCCAATATTTCAGACCCGCAACCAACCCTACCTCTGGTCCTGCAGTGCTTGTGCGGGGATGACTCTGCTCTTCCCCAGCTCCCAGGCGAGGCAATAACCTTAATACGTGGGAACACTTACCCGCCTGGCACTTCCACCGCAGCCCGAGATCAAAGCCCCTGTAGCGCTTCGGCTAGTAGTTGCAAAATGCTGCACATTCGCCAGGATGATTAACCAACAATTACGAGAGGATCTGATGGGAACGGCTTTTGGGCGAGCGCTGAGGAGGCAAGGTTTTTTGTTTTTTTTTTAGCCTTCTGCAAACACAAACGCGCAGCCACGCCGAACTGCGGTCATTATGCCAGCCGAGGAAACTAGGCAGCAGGCATATTCCCGCACCGGGGACGCGGGCGGGCGGGCGCGCGCGCGCTGTGTTATGTATGTGTGTGGAAGTGAGGTGGGGGGAAAATAGCACAGATAAGCATTAAACAGGGCTGAAGGATCCAGGAAGACAGAAGGTTGCACTTTAGAACTAAAAATGAACCGAGGATTAGGTCATGCCTTGAAAAAAAAAGCACCTGACGTCATCCCCAGCCAATCAGAGAGGGAGGCTCAGGGGCAGGATGACGTCAGCCTCTGATCCTGGGCTTTGGGTGCAGATTAAAGAGAGACAGGCAGGCAGAATTGCCATTTAAAAGGGGCTAGGTTTTTCTTTTTGTGCTTCGGTCCCTTTCAGTTTTGCAAGCTCTTAAAAAGGAAACGCCTCTGTGTTGGGGGGCGGGTGGGGTGGGGGAGGAGGAAGCCGGTGCAGAGGGATTGTGGCAACAGAACGCAAAACCTCTGGTTCTAAATCTACATGTCATTTATCGTTGCAGAAGGGAGGGGAGGCTTACTTCATTGGCACATAGATAAATCCTGCTGCTGGAAAGAAATAGTGCTAAAAGCAAAAGGGAAGGTGGATTGACTAGTTGCAAAACGAATTAAGACTCCCACTCCCCCCCCCCCCACACACACACAACTGTGAATTACAGAGATGGGCTGAGTAACCTCCAATAGGAATACATAACCCTGGCACTGAAATTTCAGCCGTGCCTTTGATGTGGAAAATACCCACCAAATACTGGGGTAAATGGCCACTTCTTAGGAGAATAGGTTAGAAATAGTCTAGTGGACACTGCTAGTAGTTGTGTTGCATAATCACGTAACCCCCCTTGTGCTCTGCTCCTGCCATAAAAAATAATGCAGGCAATAGTCTCACACTGGATTTGTTGTTTTATTGATATCATATCCAGGTCTGGCCTGTAGTGAGCAAACTCCCCGTATTAAATCAGCACCCCGTTCCCATTTAAGCTGCATCCATTTTCTCCTTTGTCATTTCAGGTGTTGTTGCTCTTTCTTTCCTTTCCTGGGTGATACATGTCAGAAATATATGCAGTCAGGAAAATTGTATCTGAGATTTATACACTTAATCCTATAATACACTTAATCCAAAAAAACAGATAAATAAAAGGGAATGAGTAGATGTGATCTCTCCCAAATTCCTGTCTTGTGTAGGCTACAGTTTAATATACGTCTTTCCCACCTCATTAGGCAAGTCCCAGAGCAAAGTGAACACTCTCTCTCTCTCTCTCACACACACACACCTCAAGCAGCCTCTGTCTACAAATAGTCCAGCCCAATGCTGTGAGCATCCCGGTTGCAAAGCAAGAAATCCAGCAGGAGTCCAGGAAGCAAAGGAGCAAGGCAAGTAATCCAGCAATCCAGAAAGAATGCAAGGAATCCTGGAAAGTTCAAACTCAACACTCAACACTCCATGAATTCAGTGTTTGTTACTGACAAATGCCCCTCCCCACAGTGTTCCTTAAATCTCAGTCCCCAGGTGGGCTTTGTGAAGAGGGTGGGCACTCTCCTTCTGAGTAGTCATACTGTTCTTGCCTTCTCTTCACTCTCTGTGTTTGAGGATCAGGAAGGGGTGGCCCTTGTTCATTTCCTGAGCTCTGTCTCTCATGTTCACTGCTTAGCCTCTCTTGGTCATCCTGCCCCCCTTCCTTCCTGCCTACAAGCCATCCCAATCCTGAAAGGTCCTGGCCTGACTGGACCTGCTCTTCTCCATTTTCCTCTGAAGCCAACAAAGCCACCCCCTTGATCTCCATCAGCTCCTGTTCCAGCTCCTCTTCCTCTGCAGATTCAGGCTCCGACGGGGCATGGCAAACTCTGAGACGCATCTATCTATCTATCTATCTATGCGTATGAGATATTAAAAAAAATTAAAAACAACATTAGGATAAAGATCAATTAAAACTGAAAAGTATGCAAACTCCATACTGAGAGACAACGGATGCATCCAGCTTCACAAGTGGAGCCATCTAATCAAGCTTCAGGTTCCCTAGGTTGACCAGGCCTGATGACATAACCAAATCTTGAGGGACTTCCAAAATAACAAAAGCGATGGAGCTGATCTAGTGTCAGGAGGAAGAATATCTGATAAGGTAGGTGCCATGACAGAGAAGATCCGCTGCTTGGAACCCACCAAATGTAGTCCCTGGCAGAAGGTATCCTCAACATGTCCTCTCTGTCAGCTCTAATAAGCCGCTTTATATAATCCTGATTGCTGGGATCAGAAAATAAATTCAAAATCATATAAATTTAGGCTGTCAGTGGATGAGAGAAAGAAAGAAACTGTCATTTTACAAGGTCAAAATACACAAGGTCAAAATAAAAAGTTTGAATGACTGCTGTTGGGAAAATAGACCTAAAATAAATAAATGAATACAAGACACTCAAAAAGCCAGACAATATTTGATTTCAAGGCTGTGTTTGCCAGATTGAGGAGATAAGGACAACAAGAGGAGTGTTTTCTCCTTTTGCCCGACATTTAATAATCCTACTTAGGTAGGACGTAGGATATTGTATACAGGTAGTTCTTGATTTATGACCTCTATTAAACTTAACATTTCTATGGCTAAGTAGTGGGGTTATTATGTAAGTTTTTCCCCATTTTAGAATCCTTTTGCTATAATTGTTAAGTGAATCACTGCAGTTATTAAATGAATCATACAGTCAATAAGTGAATCTGTCTTCCACCATTGACTTTACTTGTTGGAAGCTGGCCTGGTGATCACATGATCCCAGGACAGTACAACTGTCATAAATACATGCCAGTTGCCAAATGCTTGAATTTTGATCACATGATGATAGCGATCCTGCAATGTTGTAGTTGCAGTATGAATATTGGTTGTAAGTATGAATATCGGTCATAGTCAAATTTTTTTCCAGTTCCGTTGTAACTGTGAACTGTAAACGAATGGTTGTAAGTCAAGGACTACCTGTATATGAATTTCAGCTTGACAGGCCTTACTAAAGCACCAGGCCTGCCTGGAAGCTCTGCAGTTTAACTATATTTTTGCATTAAAAGTTGGAGGAAGGCAGTTTGCAAGCTTATTCTTATATCACTTAAAGCAAGGCTTTTCGAACTGATGACTGAAATTCCTAGAGGTATGTGTGGAAATCATAAACAGTTGGGGAGGAACAATATTTAAAAGTCACAATCAAGGTTTGTTTTTTTTTGTTTTTTTGGCAAAGTGCTCTGGGATGTTGCTCCTTGCTTTTTTTGCACAAGCCCACAGTGGACAGTTACGGTACAGATTGATATACAGATTAATCTTTAATTATTGCAAATGATATATTTATTTGGCGTCCAGTCATAACCTCAATGAAATCATTAGTTTTCCTCCATGCAGATTCACTTAATCATTTGGAGGACTTGGGTCTCAGAAAGCTTGAGAATCGCTTGAATATAAATATTTGGGAGTTGCACAGCTCTAAACTGTTTAGCATTAAGATTACCCCTTTCACTTTATATACCCAAGATTACCTACACTGAAGAAAGAGCTTTTTTAAAGGAATGTGCTGGGGAAGAAAACAGAAGGATGGAGAAGTGTTCTCAACAATAAAACAAACATCAGGAAGCTTGATATCAGTCAAGTTGGAGGGACCACCCAGAAAGAGTCACAGAAGGGCTTATTCCTACAAGCAAGGGAATAGGAACTGAATAATATTTCCAAGCTTTCACTCAATGAATAGAATAGGAGTGGTCAAATAGCATCTTCCTGCAATCCTGTGATTTGCACATAAGCAGAAAAACCCTGGCATCATTTTGGGGAGTCGGAAGATGTGATTGGAAAGGCAGTGAATAAAAGGATTTCGATACCTGCTTTTCACGATCTTGGCATGATAAAAGGGACTTTTCACTGACAACCATGGACAGTGGTTTTGGTTATCTTAAATGAAAGCTTTGTACTTATCTTAAATGAAACACATACATGAAATTAAAGGCAACAACAAAGGACTTTCCCGCATTTGTATTTAAATCATTTTAGAGTTTCTTCCAGCAATAGTTGTTATTGATCAGAAAAGGAGGAAGCATCTGTTTTTCAAATGGAGACTACCAAATCCCATTATTAGGTTTTCTTCTTAACTTTCCCCAGTGAATGTGGCTGGGTTGGAGTCTGCTGAAATGGAAGTCTAGAAATTTAGCATCTTCAGTCTTCAGAGCCAAAGTGCTGTTTCTGCCCAATTTCTCCTAAGATTCCCTCTTTAACAATATAAATCCCCCAAGGTACAACACAACATCAACAGTCTCTATCCAAATTGCCAAACATGGGGCGGTGGGGGGGGGGGTTGGAGGGGAGCTCTTCAGTTTAGTCATGTTGCCAGGTTTTCAGAGACAGGGCCTTTTCACTCAAAAAAAGGATGCAAAATGCTGTAGCTGATTGATTTCATTTCGGTTTCTAGATATTATTTTTACTGAATAACAACTTTGCTTTATTCGACACTTTACACTGGATCTAAACAGCAGTGTCCTCCATTTGTAGCCCTACCTAATTTTCTTTTTCCATTTATTTTCAGAGAAAATCCATTAGGAAGGGAAAGATGGAGCTACTCCACACAGTACTTTTTGATAATTTATTCTTTCAGTTATTTACCTGGAAACATCCAAGAATTCCATTTAAGGACATAATGGGTCATTGTCTAAATGGAATATTTCTCAGATATCTGTATTTTGGAGTGACAACACAGCGATTGTTAATTTAAATAGCTAGATGTACTAAGGTAGGCTTACAGATGTTGAGGGAGGAAGTAGTGATGCCACATACTTTGTGAAATAATGGAAATGATGTACTAGATGAAATTTGCTTCATAATGCACATAACATCATTGTGGTTTTTTTATAGGCATATATGGATAATAATTTTTTTAGTATTTCCAGAAACTATTTTGAGGTATAAAAGAAATGTTCTGAAAAACACAATCTTGTAATTTAGTCTTGATCTTGGATATACAGTGATATCTTGGTACTCAACTGCTTTGAAACTCATAGAATTTGGTACTCAACACATTTTGACATGAAAATTCTGTCTTGGTACTCATTGTTTGTTTGGTACATGATGCACAAGCTAGAACATGTTGTTATCAGCTGCCTTATAATTCACTACATTATTTCTTATAGGAAAAAATTGTTTGGTACTCATTGTTTTTGGTATTTATCGCACCTCCTGGAACCAATAAGCAATGAGAATCGAGGTACCATTGCATACTGAAATCTGGACAGTTGATCCTGAGTAAAACAGTCCTATACAGCATGTTTAAGAGAGGAAGTTGATTCCCCAATTAAAGATTTGGATAGTTCATCCCATTGCTGTGAAATACAAACCAGACCTACTTTTTAAATATCTATAATTTAATATCTATTTCATAGTAGGAAAATGTAATTTTAAATAGTTTATCATTTTTAGCCAGAAGGATAAAACAATAATAAACTCAATCTCCATGCAGTAGCATTTACATGCCAATATACTTTAGCATTTTGTTTGTGAAAATAACTAGCCTAGAACCCACAGGAATATTGCGAATATAGAAAAGAAACTGAATGCAGTAATGACCTCTGAAAAATAGACAGTTAAATATTCTATGCAGTTCAGCTAATGCTTTTCCTTTAAAATCAAAAATCCAATAGGTAGCAACCTGCACAAGGCCTCAGTTGTGGTTATCACATAAAGAAGTGCTGCTGAAACATTTTGATCGCTAACACCCATTTGTCATTAAACATGTGGTATAAAATAATTATACACGTGGACTTTTTAAAAACTCCGATTAAGCAGATAGCAGATTTGAGCTTATGATGATGAGCTTACAGCAATTAGAAAAACTAAGTTTTTCAAGGTAAAGAAGATTAACTCTGGATTATCCTGAACATATATGGAATCCAATTTTATATGATTGTTGATAGATCTAAACATATTAATAAGTAGTTACCCCATAAACTTAACAGGTACATATGTAAAGTTGCCATGTTTACATGTACTGGGTTAGATCTTTCTGTTCTGTATTTCATCCCTTGCGAAATGAACAATATTTACATCCAGCAATAATTTCTTGCCGTGAACATAATCTGAAATTTGGGGTTTTTTCCTCCAAAACACATACACAGATGACAAGTAACAGGGAAAAAATCAGTTTGGGCTTCAATAAAGAGTGTGCATAATTTTTTTTCCCCATCAGCATTTTTCATAGTGAGCAAGTGGAAAGAAGTGGCTGATATTGCAAATGATTTAGCATTCCAGTTAACTGGTTTAAATGGAATTTATTGCTGCGTAGATGTGAGATTGCATGGATAATGGTAGGGTGGAGTAGACAATCCTTTAATTTCAAGAGTGAATAATGTGTGCTTCAGTGTGAGAAAGAGCACACATATAGCAGGGTTCTTCAAATGTCATTTTTATTGGAAATTTCCCAATAATCTGAAAAAATAAAAATCCTAAAAAGAAGGCTGTGCTGAACCAACTTGACGAGAGTTTCTTTACCATTTTGGATTTGCCAGCTCCAGTGGGGTAAGGGAGTACAGATGGTCTCTCATTTAGTCTGCTGTAGAAGTGAAAATGCCAGCGCTGCACTCAATATCTGCAATGGGCGGAGATGAAGGAGCACAACTTCCAAAGGAAGAGTTTGTTCTCAGTGAAGACTAAAAAGGCAGATAATCACGCAGAACCTAAAGGTAAAGGTTTTCCCTGTCCAATCATTTCTGACTTTAGGGAGTGGTGCTCATCTTCTTTTCTTAGCCAAAGGAGCCAGCATTGTCCAAAGACTCTTTCCACAGTCATGTGGCCAGCATGGCTATACCCTGAGGTGCACAGAATGCAGTTCCCTTCCCACCAAAGTAGTACCTATTTATCTAGTTGCATTTGCATGCTTTCAAACTGCTAGGTTAGCAGGAGCTGGGGCATGTAGCAGGAGCTCACCTCCTTATGTGGTGCTTGGGTCTCAAATCTGGGCTGTCAGTTCTCCAGCTGACAACTTCAGTGTCTTTAACCATGAAGCCATCATGCCTCCTACACATTAAGATACGAATCATTGTGAACAAAGTCCAGGAATGGGAACCACCTCTAAAAGGAGAAATACATCCTGCTCTTGCAGAACTTAAAACTGGGATGTAGTCTTACCCAAGGTTGAGCCAAAGACTTCTCCCCCAACTGCATCCAGACTCGTACAGCTTCCAGGCACTAGGAAAAAAAAACAGTGTTGGCATCATGTGGTCAGCTCAGGGAGAAAAGATATACAGTGGTACCTCAAGATACGAAATTAATCCGTTCCAGGGTGGCCTTTGTATCTTGAATTTTTCTTATGTTGAAGCAGACCAGTCAAAACGTGGTTTTGGCTCCCCCCTCAGGCAGACAAGGATTGTGTTTTTCGTATCTTGGAATTTCTTCGTATCCTGAAGCAAAATAGTTTTCGAGAGACCCTTTGTACCTTGGATTTTTCGTAACATGAAACATTCGTATCTAGAGCTACCACTGTATAACTGGGTATCATCAACATATTGATGAGATTGCATCCCATGTTTGCAGATGATCTTCCCCAGCAGCTTGATGTAGATAGGAGATTGTTAAATAGGAGCAAGGAACAAGGTGGAGCTCTGAAATATTCTACAAACCAGTGACCTCAAATTTAATTAACCTCTACTCCCTATCCATGGACTCATAGGGATGGAAGGGACCTTGGAGGTCTTTTAGTTCATGGAGGCAGGAAACTTTATACCATCCAGGACAAATCGTTGTCCAGTGTATTCTTGAAAACCTCCAGCAATGGACACCCGTAACTCAAGGAGGCAAGCTGTTCCATTGATTAATGGTTGTCACTGTCAGTCAGACACTATCTGGCCCCATACAAAAGAGGAGACTCACCACAATATTGTGCTTCTCACTCCCAATCTTTTGAGTCACTCAGAAAGCTACCATGATTGATGGTAAAGTCACTGAGAGATCAAGAAGAGAAAGAATGGATTCCTAGGCCTGCCAGAGGGCATCAGTGGTGCTATTCAGCCTGTTGCACCAGTTCTACTAAACTGGTAGCGGCGATGACATTTGGCCCTGCTCATCTGTCCTGCCCTTTCCTGTCCTATATCTCCTTTTTTTCTTTTTTACTCACCTGAATCATGCAGAACAGCTGTTTTGCACACCTCTGCAGCCTTCCTACTCATCTGGGCTGCCTCCAGTAAGGAAAAACTTGCAATTTAGAAGCTGTGAGGCAGAACGGATGGCAAAGTGTGTGCGCACCGAACCAGTAGTAAAACCGGTTGCATTCCACCACTGGAAGGCATCAATAAGCAGGATCAATGCTGTCACCACACTGTAACTGGGCCTGAATCCTCACTAAAAAAATGGTACAGAAAAATCTACTTTTTCCAGGATCCTGTGGAGTTGTGAGCTAATGGCCTTCTCCACCACTTTCCTTAAAAAGCTGCATAAGCCACACTGGCTTGCAAGAGTCTTCCAGGTACAGTTCAAAGTGCTGTGTAATACCTATAAAACACTTCATGTCACAGGGCTGGGTTATTTGTAGGATGGTCTGTCTCCCATTAGAGCATGTGCATCAACCGGATATGGCCTGGGTTACATACAGTCAAGGGTATAATTTCAGTGTTGTAAATATAAGATTTAGTGCTCTTTGTTTTTGAGAAAGTGAACCTGAGGAACTATGGGAGGAAATAAAAGATAAAGCAATGAAAAGTCCCTAAAATTTCAAAAAGAAAAAGATCTAAGTGGCTTTCAGAAGAAACTATTCAGATGGCCAGATATAAACAGAAAATGGAAGCCCCTGGGCAATAAAAAAGCATATGGCAACTGAACACAGGCTGTTAACATTAAGTAAGAGAGAACAAGAAAGGATATCTCAGATCAGAATGTCAACTAACTAAAATACATATAACAAGAAGAGGAAAAAGAACATTAAAAAAAGAGGATCAAATAAATTTGATCAGGATTTTTTTTCAGCCGATCTAGAAATGCGGAAATATAATCATGAAAGAAATATGATAAAAGCAAATGAGGTTAAAAAAAGATAGAAAGACCAGACTGAAACTCTTTACAAACAGGACTCTAAATGACAGCCACATTTGTGGAGAGAAAATATATTCAGGAACTAATTCCAGTAGAAAGTAAGGTCAATAGAACAACTGTCAGACAGGAAAGCATCAGGTGCAGATGAAATACCCAGTGAACAATTTAAAACCTCAGGAAAAGAGACTCAGAGCTCTTTGATAATAAATAAGGAACAAGCCTGTATGACCTAGAAATGGAAAAGATTGGTGTATCCGCTGTTATTGAAAAATGGAGATGCAAGAGATTGTCCAAAGCACAGAACAACTGCACTAATCCATCAAATCAGTAGAGTTGGAGTTATGAGTTAAAGACTCAGAAAGAAGAAGATAGCCATTGATGGAGAGAAAAACGTCAAATGAATGAGCAAGTTTTAGAAAAGGTAGAGGGACACAAGATCCATCAGCTACTGTAAAGTGGATAAGGGAAAGAGCAAGTAAAGACAGCCTGTGGCATTTGCAAGAAGTCAAGAGGAGGCAAATGACAAAACGAGTCCTTTCCTTTTGTACTTTCATTGTGCTATCACACACACAAAATGGTGGAACTTGCATGGCAAGGGTGCAATGCTGCTTTCAACAGTATTAGGAAAGGACTGGGTTTATGGAATCTATAGACACCCAACCCCTCTGGATTTACCTTTGCTTCATTGATTATAATACGAGTTTTGACTGCATGTTAGAGTATGAATGTACGAATGTATTAAGGTTGGTAAACGTATTTCAATAACTGACTATAGTAGTCTTATGAGGAATCTTGACAATCAATGAGAAGTAACTATAATTTAATTTGGAGAAACGGAATGGTTCAAAATAGAAAAGGAGCTTAGACAAGAATGCATACAGTGTTGTTCTTTTTTCTGTTTAATGCAGTGTTTTTCAAACATGGCAATTTTAAGATGAATAGACTCACTCTTAGAATTCCCCAGCCAGCATGATGGCGGAGGAATTTTGGGAACCGAAGTCCATACATCTTAAAAGTTGCTGTGTTTGAAAAAAAACCCCACTGGTTTAATATATTCAGCACAAATATTACAAGTTTGGCAAGGAGATCACACCTGGAGGTCAAAGTACTAGCAGTTTGAGAAAGGCAGAGAAGACTATTTCATTCGCTAAATGTAATGATGTGCGGGGTTTTGAATGCAATGTGTCAGGCTCTGTCTCAGTCAAACTTCAAGAAATAAAAACCCTGAATCCATGGTGTTTGAAAACAGGTATTATTTTACTGAAG
>JAEANM010014771.1:0-13862 GCA_017656035.1 Myanophis thanlyinensis
AGGAAGGAAAGAAAAAAATGGAAGAAAGAAATAACTTTGAACAGGAAAGACAACCAGGCATTTTGTACACTCTTCCATTGTTTAATCAGTAACCAAGTTCAAGCCAGGATCTAACTGAGTTAATTGCCAAGAAAATGTTTTCCAGGGTTTGTGCAACAGGCTCAGCCGGGAGCGGGTAAACCACGAAACTCAGCCTGTTTGGTGAACATTCAGGGGCAGAACGCAGCCCTTTTTGCCCCTGAATGTTGGTCTTTTCAATCGGACCCATCCTGGTTTAAAGTAAGCTAAGACTTTCCCAGTATAACGCTAGGATTCTGTGCAATTATCCAAACAAAAGAGAAGATGACAATTACAGGACTTACGACCACAAAACGGAACCCCACATTTCTGTGGCTAAAGCGAGACAGCGGTTAAAGAAAAACATTGTACCCCATTTGTACCATCTTTCTTGCCAAATTATTAAGTCAATCACTGCAGTTAAATAACAATTAAATTAATAAACAAATCAGTAAAGTGGCTTCCCCCCATTTGTCAGAGATTTGCAAAAGGGGAAATCCCATGACATGCCGCCATCATAAATAGAAAGAGACACATGCCAATCATCTGGATCTTGATCTCCTAACCACGGGGATATTATTGCAACCGGTCATTAAGGGTGAAAAACAGCCGTAAGTCAGTTGTTTCAGCTTTACCTGGTCACTAAATGAAATGTAAGTCACGTGAAACGCTCCCTGCCCCTCCCCTGTGACAGTCCTCACAACCACACAACCCGTTTATTAAATATCCCTTGCTCAGAAATGCTAGCAAGATTTTACATTTACGGGGATCTCCGAACTGAACCCCGAGAGACTCCGATTATTATTATTATTATTTTTTTAAAGCCGGGATTTAAAAGGATCTTGCCAGCGGTGTGACCGGCGAACCTCGTTCAGCCAGAGTGTTGCAACCTTTTAAAAATAAGTCACAAAAGTTGATTTTTGACCCCTTTTTAAGAATCCGGCGGCTGGGCATCCCGGCGTTCCCCATCCTGCTGCTGTTGCTGTTGAAATTCCAGCCGGGTTTGGCGGTTTGATTCCAGCAGCTCCTTCAGCTGGGTGTTCAGGTGATCGTTTTTCTCTTCCAAGTGATCCAGGCAAGAGTTGATCTGGTCCAGCATGAGGTTGATGGACGCGTATTCTGTCCAGGAGGAAGGAAAAAGGCAAAAATGCTTTCAAAGAGATCACAGAAGTAATCCACCCTTCTCCCCTGGGTATTAACGTCTTTTAATTCATAAAGGAGAATATTTGTAGCTCAGAGTTGAACCGAGGTGCCCTCTGAGCTGGGATATTTTCTTGGAGACGTTTCATGACCCAACTAGGTAACATCAGTGCTAGTTCATTATTAATTCTTTTATTTCATTGATAAATTTATTGGCCACCCATCTCTGTACAACAAACAACTCCGGGCATTCTTACAGCATAATGTTTCTAAAAAAAAAAATAACCCATGAAATTAAAAATCAGATATAAAATAACCAGAGGAGTAATTGCAATAAAATAAATCAGTATATTTATATTAGCCTGGCCTCCTAGGGGTTGTGGAAGCTCCATCACTGGAGGTTTTTCAAAAATAGACTGGACAATTATTTGACCAGGATGGTGGTATAAGGTTCCCCGGTTTGAACAGGGGTTGGAATAGATGACCTCCGAGGTGCCTCCCAACCCTATGATTCTAGTTTAAAACCAATCTCAGCTGCAGTGTTTGAGATGATCGCCCCTTGGCCCCCTCCCCATCCCCCCCCAGCCAGAAAGGCTAAAAACCCAGACCCACCCCACCCCCCAGCCCTTCCATAGCTTTTTTGGAGGCGTAAACTCCGGATTATGAATTGATTGATTAATCCTAGTTATACGGCCGCCCATCCGGCACAAAGGATGGATGGATCTAGAAAGGATCGCAGTATAGAGATGCTTTCTAGGCCGGTTGCCTGGATCTGCTGGCTTTCTGTTTTACAAGGGATGACCAGAAGATCCCTTTCAAGCTCCAGGCAAGGCTGCATAAGCAGCAGCCCCTTCTGGCTTGATCCCCAGGCACCCTGGGGGGAGAAAGCAGAGGGAGATAAACCCCCTAGAGAGGGATCCACTTGGGGGGGATCAGCCCTGGCAAAGGGAGATTCAACCCGAGGGATCCACTGCGGGGACCAGCTTTGCAAAGGGAGACCCACCCCTTAGAGAGGGATCCAGAGGGGAGATCTGCCCTTGCAAAGACAGATCCACCCACCCAGAGAAATCCACCGGGGGACCTGCCTTTGCAAAGGGAGATCCACCCACCCCAGAGAGAGATCCACCCACCCAAAAGGATCAATGGGGGGTGTCTTCCCTTGCAAAGGCAGATCCACCCACCCAGAGAAATCCACCGGGGGACCTGCCTTTGCAAAGGGAGATCCACCCACCCCAGAGAGGGATCCACCCACCCCAAAGGATCAATGGGGGGTGTCTTCCCTTGCAAAGGCAGATCCACCCACCCAGAGAGATCCACCGGGGGACCTGCCTTTGCAAAGGGAGATCCACCCACCCCAGAGGGGGATCCACCCACCCAGAGGGATCAATTGGGGAGGGTCTTCCCTTGCCTAGGGAGATCCACCCCCCCCCCCCCAGAGAGGGATCCACCGGGGTGGGGATCCGCCCTTGCAAAGGGATCTCAAGGTTTACCTGCCTCCCCGAAGCCTTCCTCTTCCTCCTCCGCTTCCTCTCCCCGCTCCAGGTGGAGCTGCGGCTCCCCGTTCGGACCCGACATGCCGGCTACCGGGAAGCTCCAGCTAAGCCCCGCCCCCCGCTTCCCGGATGGAACGCAGAGACAATGTTGCAAAAGGGCCGGGCCACGCCCCCTCCGGGGATCCAGCCCCCTGCTAAGCCCCGCCCCCCTCGCCCCAGTTTATATCCCAAACCAGCCCCAGATCTGAATCAACCTCTTAAATCGAAGACGTATTAATTGAGCCTTAAAGTGGCCTTCATTGATGATTAGCCTTAAAGTGGCATTTCATTGAAGATGCACAATAAATCCATATCTGGAATTTATTGGGGGGGGGGAAAGGAGGGGTTTAATTTTAGGGAGGATGCAGCCAGCAAACAAAATCTTTATTTCCCCCTCCCCCATTTAATTCAGGAAGGTTCCTCAATGACCCTTTGCAAAGGGCGGGGGGGGGGGGGCGAGGTGCAATTGACCAGCCATCGACCTCCTCCCAAGGTCAGGGCCTGCGCCTTTAAGAAGCCCCCGCCCCTTTCGCTTCCCTTCGCTTTAAAGTTTATGGTTCTGGGGCAGGACGCCGGTCGGAAAGGACGCGGGCGGGCGGGAGAGCCGATTGACATCTTCGCTGCCAGAGGGAAAAATAAAAGCAGAAACAAATAGCGGGGAAATCAAGGGAGGGAGATCGGGGGGGGGGGTTGGGAGGGGAAAACAAACTTCTCCCTTCCAGGCCTTCCTCTCTTTGCAGAGCCACCCACCCCACCCGCATCAAGGCTCGATCCCCAAGCAGGGCCCGCGTTCGCACGACACACCCAGGCTTAGTTAGCACATCCGTGCAAAAAAACCGGGGGGGGGGGGGAGAGCGTCGCTTTAGCGAAGGGAGGAAAGGGTGGGGTGGGGGCTGTTGCAGAGCAGGCTTTGCATTAACCAAAAGAGGGGGGGGGGCGGAAAAAAAAACCCAAGCAAACACGCCTCCAGGTGCGAGAACCGCTAAACGTGAGAATGCAAAAAAGCAAACCAGCCAACACGCGTGTCAGGCTGCAATCCCGCTTTTCCCCCGCATGCATCTTGCGGGGGGGGGGGAAGGGAGGGAGGAGGGGAGCGATTATCTTAAAACCCAACCGGGGTTTGCATTGCTTGCAAAGCTCCCTCCCCCCCCCCCCAACCTGGGCTTCCCTTCCCCGGGAGCCCGCCCGCTCCCTCTTTGCAAAGGCGAAGATGGCGTTGGCGCGGCTTGCATGCAACGGCTGGAGGAGGAGGAGGAGCAGCGCTTGGGGGCTGCCCCGGGCCGGCTTCTCCTCCTTCTCCTCCTCCTCCGGGACCCCCGGCCGAGGCTGGAGCTGGCCTCCTCCCTCCAGGGTCCTGCTAGGGGCCGCCTTCGCCCTGGGAGCCGCGGTGGGCACCGGCCGGACTCTGCGCCGCCGCTACGGAGTCCAGGAACAGCTGGCCCAGCAGCACCGGGACGGGGTAAAACAGCAAAAAAAGCCCCCCCCCAAAAAAGCCAGATGTGCAAAGACGGGGCGGGGCGGGGATCGTTGCAATTCTTGCAAATGCAACCATTATATTAAATGCAACCCGTACCCATCAGTGTGGGTGGGTGGATTGCAACTCCCATGGGGCGCAGCGGGTTGGGGACCCTCCTGGGTATCTTGTAGGGGGGGGTGTTTAACCTTGCAATCTTGTAGTCTATTCCTTCCCCGGGACCCCCCCACCCCAAAAAAGCAGCAGCCGCTGGTGGCTTTGTTCTTTAAGACCCCCCTCTGCAAATTCTGCAAATGCAACCATTGCAACTCCCATGGGGCCCAGCGAGTTGGGGACCCTCCTGGGTATCTTGGGGAGTGGGTGGGTGTTCAACCTTACAATCTGTTGTCTCTTCCTACCCTGGTATCCTCGGGACACCCCCACCCCCAAAAGCAGCAGCCGCTGGTGGCTTTCTTCCTTAAGACCCCCCCCCTCTGCAAATTTTGCAAATGCAAGCATTGCAATACCCATCTGGGTGGGTGGGAGGAATTGCAACTCCCATAGGGCACAGTGGGTTGGGGGACTCTCCTGAGTATTTGGGAAGGGAGGGGTGGATGGGGGGGTGGGGCTTAACCTTGCAACCTGGTGTCTTTTCTTAACCCCCCAGATCTTCAGGAAACCCTCCTCTCCAAGTTGCCTTTTTAATGTTAATTTAATTTTTATTTTGCTGAGCCTTGTCTACAAGGTGTGTCTCTGAAGCCCAGGGCCCCTTTAAACCTGCATGGACTTCAACTCCCAGAATTCCCAGGTAGGCAGGGAGACAGGCGGTTGGAGGAATTCTGGGAGTTGAAGTCCACAGGGCTTAAAAGCTGCTTAGGGTGAGAAACTCTTTTAATACCAGCTAATCGGAGCCTGCAGCGTTTTGCAAAAGCAGAGGATTTGTAAATTAAAAAAAAAGGAGGGGAAGTTAGATTGGAATAGAGAAGGAGCAACTTGGCTGGTTGCCTGTGTGTTGTGTATTTTTTCCCTCCTGGGTTGTGTGTTTTCATTGGGGAG
This sequence comes from Myanophis thanlyinensis, assembly GCA_017656035.1. Lineage (NCBI taxonomy): Eukaryota > Metazoa > Chordata > Lepidosauria > Squamata > Homalopsidae > Myanophis > Myanophis thanlyinensis. Next base: position 5,239 of record JAEANM010014771.1, read on the forward strand.
GAAAGATCGCCAGCAAATAGCCCGAAGCTGAATATATCTTGGAATTCCCTTCTAGATCCTGCCAGACAGCCATCTCCATCTGAAGCTCTACCAGTATAAAACTTGTCCGTTCTGCAGCAAAGTCCGAGCTTTCCTAGATTATCACCGGCTGCCTTACGATATCGTGGAGGTGAATCCGGTCATGCGAAAAGAAATAAAATTTTCCTCCTACAGAAAAGTTCCTATTCTTCTCATCGACACGGAGAGCACTCTGGTGAGTTTCCAAATTGGGCCCGATTCCCTCTTTTAAATAAATAAAACTTTTTATTACGGTCGCAGACCGGGAATAGACAGGGATTGTCTCTGTTTACAATAGTGTTAAATTATTAATACTAGTAATAAGTAATAGCATCCATAATGACAAAACACGTGGTATGAAACAGGATGGCTCGTTTACACAATGTGAGAGCTGGTGTGTGTGTAAATACAGTCGCTGAAAGTTATTAGAGATAACTACAAAAAAAAATTGGTGCGTGTAAACAACTTGAATTCTGCAATCGAATATCCGAAACCCTCTTTAATATTCAATATTGAATATTAATAGTCAACATTGTGTTTATTTACTTCCCCCTGGTTTGTTTTGGTTTTCCATTTTGCCGTCCTGGACCGAATAAATACGATTATCAATTTCAGTGTCTCCCCCCCCCCCCCAATCCAACAGAGGCAAATGTATTGGGGGGGGGGTTGGTTGACACAGAGGGCTTGCCTGCTTCTTAATCAGATTATTTTAGCAGAATAACAGAGTTGGAAGGGACCTTGGAGGTCTTCTAGTCCAACCCCCCAGTACATTTATTGATGCTTACCGTTAAGTGTCTTTTATTTTCCCCAGCAACTGAACGACTCCTCCGTGATCATCAGCGCCATTAAAAGCCACCTTATATCCAGGTAAAATATCATTTTTCTGCCTTTTTTGGGGGGAGAGTGGAGGAAAATTTCTTCCATTCTCCACCTCTTATTCTCCTTCCCCCAAATGAGTTTTAAGTTCAAAGCTTTTATTATTGTACATCACGTATACAACGAAATTGGTTTAGCCTCTACTATTATTTAAGTCTGTATTTTCACATTAGCTTTAAGGAGTCGGCAAATTCCTTAAAGACCTGTTTCCTGAACCTCACAGTTGGTATTCTAGAAAAAAAGAGAAATTTGTAGGAAGTGGAAAGAAAGTTCACCTTTCTTTCCAGTAGGAAGCTGGTTACTTTTTGGCCCATCGATTCCCTCTTGTCTTTTCTCTTTAGCTGTTTGCGGTTCTGGGTTGTTGGGGATTTCCTCTTTCCTGGGTTTGCAAAACAAAAATGGCGTAACAGAAAACGTGTTGCATTTGTTGGCTAAAGCGGATGGAGTTCAGCGCAGTTTTTAGTACTGTTTTAATTAAGTCAGTTACGTTTTTAATCTTTCGACTGCTTGCTTCTATCATTTGTAAACTGGCCCAGAGTTATCTTGGTAGGGGAGATGGACAAGCAGAGAAATGTGTCAGTGTATAAGAGTTCATGACTTGTAAGAGACATGGTAACAAGGTCAGCCAATGAAGACACATGGCAACTAAGTCAGCCAATGAGGGCTAATTACTTGTGTGTGTTTCTGAATGTGATTGTTGCTGCAAACACTGACAGAATGTAATTAATTAAAATAAAAATAAACCAGTATCTCTGGACAGTCCTGTTCCTTTATTTTATTTACACAGAGAGCTTCTGCACTGGATTCCTTGTGTGTCTAATCACCTTTGGCCAAAGAAAATATTGTAATTCTAATTCTTACAAAATTCATTTGCCGTCCCATGTTGTATCCAGCTATTCGGGGTGGCTTACAGTATTAGCTGTTATTATAAAAGGAAGGATCTCAGCCTACATTTGACGGGCACCCGTAATTTCTCTTTTCTAGGAAGAGCTTGGAAGAAATTGCCTCTTACTACCCTTCCATAAAAGCCATCAACAGCGAAGGGAAGGAGGTGAGCGAGTTTGGGAACAAGTATTGGTTGATGCTGGACAGCAAGGAGGCTCTCTGCGTTTATCCTGTCGAGGAAGTAAGGAAGTAAGTGGGTCTCGCATGGAGGGTTTTGGGGTGGGTGGGTGGGATGAAGTTTGCAAAAGTTGAAGTTAAGGGGAGAGGGAGGGTACGAAAATCTGGAGGAGCCCTAAAGCGCCATGGGTTTAGAGGCATCCTTCTGCCCAGATTGCTGTTAAAAGAAATCCTGTCTCTCTTTTATTTTTATTTTATTTTTTTGCCTGATGGGAGTCTCGTTGAGTAGGGAAGGCTCCACACTTTTTATCCTGAATGCATCCTGAATTAATCTCGAAACAGAAAAGGGAAAGGCTGTGCCATAAGCTTATCCTGATTTTCTGAACGCTAACAATGGAATGAAAAACGGTTTGTCAATGCCCTCCGTTAAGAGTGGCAGCGAAATTGACCAGCAGTGCTAAAAAACAGAAAAACCCAACTACATCTTGGGTGCATTATGGGTGGATGCTCCTCAACTTACAACTGTTTGACCGTACGGCACGACGTCGGGCCATGGCGGCGTCTCCATGGTCAGGAACACCTCTCAATTCAGAGAGGGGGGAGGGGGTGCCAGTTTTTGCATTTCGGTAGGCGGGGTTTTGGAAAAGGCTGGGTGGGTGCGCTCTCTCCCTCTTCCTGCTTCCACCCATCCAAGGGGACTACATAACTTCCTGCTTTTTTTTTCTCCAGGGAGGAAATGAAGTGGCGCAAGTGGGTGGACGATCGGCTGGTCCATTTGATCTCTCCCAACGTTTACCGCACGCCGGGAGAAGCCCTGGCTTCCTTCGACTACATCGTGCGGGAAGGGAAGTTCGGCCTGGTGGAAGGTTTCTTTGCCAAATACGTGGGGGCGGCTGCCATGTTCTTCGTCAGCAAGAGGTTGAAGAAAAGGTTGGTGCTTCCTGATGCTTCTGTGAATGCCCAGGTCGGGCTCTTTGGGAAGGGTCTTCTGGTACCCTAACTCTGCAGATCCATAAGTGTCCAACTTGACCACTTTTGTAAACCTGTGGACTTCAACTCCCAGAATTCCACATGCTTCAATTCTGGGAGTTAGAATCCGTGAGTCATAAGGTAGCCAAGGTTGGACACCTCGATATAGGACCTAACCTGGTCCTTCCCAAACTTTTTCCCTCCTTCCTTCCTTCCTTCCTTCCTTCTTTCCATGCATCCTAGGGAATTCTGGGAGTTGAAGTCCACAGGTCTTAAAGTGGCCAAGATTGGACACCCCAATATATAGACCCCTAATCCGGTCCTTTCCAAATTTTTTCCTTCCTTCCTTTCTATATTTCTTAGGGAATTCTGGGAGTTGAAATGCACAGTTCTTCAAGGGGACAAGATTGGACACCCCAATATAGCTCCTAACCCACTCTTTCCCAAATTTTTTCCTTCCTTCCTTCCTTCCTTCCTTCCTTCCGATTTCTGGGAGTTGAAGTCCAAGGTATTGGACACGTCTACTGTAGATAGAAGAAACGGATCTCTCACATTGGATCTTTGCTTTCGATCCAGGCACCATATGCGGGACGACGTCCGGCAAGACTTGTACGAGGCGGTCGACGATTGGCTGAAGGCTGTTGGCAAGCACAGGAAGTTCATGGGAGGAGACCATCCTAACCTTGCAGATTTGGTAAAGGAGATGAGGCCCATGGCTGACCAAATTCTAGAACTCTCTAGCTCTGATCATGCCCAAATAGTTTTTAATCAGATGGGATCTACCTGGCAAGGAACAATATAGCAGAATAACAGAGTTGGAAGGGACCTTGGAGATGTTCTAGTCCAGCCCCCCTCCTCAAGCAGGAGACCCTACCCCATTTCAGACAGGTGGCCGTCCAGTCTCTTCTTAAAAACCTCCAGTGATGGAACACCCACAACTTCTGGTGGCAAGCCGTTCCACTGGTTAATTGTCCTCACTGTTAGGAAGTTTCTCCTTCATTCCAGGTTGCTTCTCTCCTTGATTAGTTTCCATCCATTGTTTCTTGTCCTGCCTTCTGGTGCTTTGGAGAATAAGTTGACTTCCCCCTCCCTTCTTTGGAACAGCACCTCCAATATTGGAACACTGCTATCATGTCACCCCTAGTCCTTCTTTTCATTTCAGAGTCCTTCAAATAATGTTTCCGTGCACTGCCGCTGATCTTCTCTCTTTTGTTTTTCCTCCACCCCAGGCAGTCTATGGAGTCCTACGGGTCATGGAAGGCTTGGAGGCTTTTGGCGACATGATGGAACATACCAAGATCCAGCCTTGGTACCGGCGCGTGGAGGATGCCATCGGAGGGCAGCGGGAGGCAGCCAGTTGGGTCCGGTGCTGAGTCTCGGGGGGAATCGCGGGGTTGTTTTTTTTCCTCCTGCCCTAGGAAAAGCTTGATTCGATTTAAAGCATTCTAGTTCTGTGCATTGGACTGGACCCCGGGCACCAGAATAGAATACGTCAAAAAGTCACGGGGATGAATCTCAAGCAGCAAGAATGGAGATAATAACGCATTGATTTTGATTTTAGGGAGAAGGGGGTGTAGCCTGCAAAGAGCCAATAAGAGGCTGTGTTCTTTGCAGGCTGGATTTTGAGTTTAAATCTTCTTGGTCACTTTGGAAAAAAAAAAAAATGAAATGCAAGCTTTGGATGGAAGGAAACGAATTGCTTGGACGCTTATGACGAAGCTGCTTCTGCTCCAGGTAGAAAACATTTGGAACTGTCCTGACGCTGCCTCGTTGCAAGCTGAATTTATTTTAGTCCTGGTTTGATTTTAGGAGTTTGGTACCAGCTTAATGAAAGGAAATGCTTTTTTTTTTTTTTCTTCATGTTTGGTTTTAACGGTTATATATTCCGGGATGCCTGTCAAATCAGGATTGACTTGCATTGGAGGCAGATTTTCCTCTTCAAATTGCAATTCCTTGGGTTGTGTTATTTTTTTTTTAGAAACCTCCGAGTTGCTTATAGGTGACCATTATAGGCACATCAGATGGTTTTGCAATGATATTACTGTACAGTTTTGAAGAGTGCAATAGTCTTATTTGGGGGGGATCTCTATTCTAATTCAAATAGGAAATTGGGAGCAAACATTTGGGGGAGAAGGATATAAGATCCTGTCCTAAGTAAGAACTTTATGGAAAAACTCAGATTTGGCTAAGCTTTAAAAAAAAAAATGGGTCCTTGGTACCAATGCCAGAATAGCTCAGGTGCACTATTTTAGCCTATGAATTTATTTACTGTGGCTATGATACGTCGAAGGGATGTGGATGAAATAATCTGCCACGTTGATACAGCTCTATGTTTCAGAGTTTTAGAAGAGGAGCATAGATGTATTTAAGAATTGGCAACCAAAATGATTCTCGTGAAATGAAATGCTATTTTGAGATCAGAAGGATTTGCATTTACCTAACAGTTCCCAAGCTGTTCCTGTTGGTGGTTTTTAGAGAAACAGCCCAGCCTCGAACGTAACATTTGAGAAGTAAAATAAGTGATTGCTTTGTGTAACAAATATAGACTTGTATTGGAGAAAGAGAGAGAAATACAGATTTCTCAAACTGGCTTTTTGATTTGCCAGCAGAAGCCTTTTGAGAGATAGATTTTGCGGCCAAAAAAAAAGAAGAATCTACCCTTTTCTGGGCGATCCCTAAACCTGCTGTGTGATATTCAGCTTAGGAGGCAAAACCTTCACAAAGTCCTTCCAGCTCAGGAAAGCAAAAGTTACAATAAAATGGATTTTTAAATTTTTTTTTGCTGCTGTGAGTTGGTATCGTTTCCTACTGTAAAAGATTTCTGTGAAAATACACACCTAAATATTTTCTGGAGCCAAGTCCCATCACAAACTTCACGGCCGCTCTGATGGACACTTGTGCGTGTGTGGGAAGCCAGAGAAAAATAACGTCCAGTTTACAAGGAAAACTAGTGATGACAAGGAACCTTTTACACAAGTTTGGATTGTGGCCTGATCCAGAAATTATTTTTTTAAAAACTCTTCCCACCTTTAGGAAAAACCCCAGGCGTATTACTGGGTGTAACATGCCAGTGTTTGCTCATTTCCCCCTTTGTTATCTGCTTGTACACAAAGAAAGGATCAAGACACGTGTTTTCTTAGTGACACTTTTAGAAGTCGCTAAAACTTCTACGGGGAAAAATGGGACGACCCTGTTTGTGGCAGGCATTTTAGGAAAGGGGCTTCGAAAGCTCTAAGCCAATTGGAGCTTCCCAAAGTAAAGTTCTCCTTCTGGTCATCATCCTAGCCAATGTTCTATGATCCTCTCTAGGAGAGGGGTGTAAAACTCATGGTCCATAGGCCAGATGCATCATGCACTGAGCATGTCACCCCATTTAGTGAAGGGGAAAAAAAGTCACAATACATCATGTGACACCATGAGTTTGACACCCCAACTTCAGCTCCAAGCCAAGGGTTAGAAAGTTTCAAGCGGAGTTTCCTAAAGTTCTCCCTCTGGTCTTCCAATCCTAGGACTTCAACTCCAAGCCAGAGGCTGGAATTAAAATGTAACTTCCTAAAAGCTGGTCCTTCCCCCAATAGCTTCTCTGACTTCAGCTGCCGATGGACTTTTGTGTGTATGTGTGGGGCAGTCATAGAAAAATAATATCCATTTTACAAGGAAAACTAGTGGTGACCTTTTAAACGAAGTTTGGATTGTGGCCTGATCCAGTAATGATTTTTGAAACTCTCTTCCCACCTTTAGGAAAAACCCCACCTTTGGCTCATTCTCCCCTTTGTTATCTGCTTGTACACAAAGATCAAGACACGTGTTTTTTTTAGTGACTTTTATTTCACCAAAACTTCTACAGGGAAGAATGGGACCAACCCTGTTCACAGCTTTGAAAGCTCTAAGCCAATTGTGGAGCTTCCCAAAGGAAAGTTCTCCATCTGGTCCTCGGCTATGGTCAGATGGGTGTAATGTCAAACTCTTGGCCCATAGGATGGATGCATTGTGCATCGTGCGGCCACAGCCACCTCTGGTTTAGCAGAAAAAGAGGAAGCCGTATGTCACATGACAAGTTTGACATCCCCCCTGATCTAGGACTTCAGCTCCAAGCCAAGGGCTTAAGTTTCAAGTGGGAGTTTCCTAAAGTTCTCCCTCTGGTCCTCCAGTCCTAGGACTTCAGCTCCAAGCCAGAGAGGCTGGAATTGTAGTGCAACTTTCCTAAAGCTCTTTTCCTGGACCTGCCAAGAGCTTCCCCTCTGGCCCTTGCAATAGCTAGGACTTCAGCTTAAGCACCTACAGTGACTTCTTCCCTTTCCTCAAGGATTGGATTTGATGGTGCCATTGCCCCTTCTTCTCTGGCATTGCTGCAAAGGACCCACAGGTCTCTTCTTGGTGTTCAGCTCAAGAACTTCCTCTTCTCCACCTCATGTCTTCTAGCCCTTCTTCCTCTGCTGTCTTCAGAGCCTTCCTTCTTCTTCTTCTTCTTCTTCCCCTTTCCTTCTTCTGACTTCCAGCTCTTCTGAGGGGCAAAGTAGCTCCTGCTGCCAGCTGCCCCCTTTATATACCCTCTCTCTCCCCCCCCATAGCCCCCCTCCCTGCCAAGCTAGGGCTTACCTAATTGGTGGCCCAGCTTCAGACTTCTCTCCTCCATTGGCTGTGTTACCTGGCAAGGCGATTGGTTCTTGTGGCCGCAGAAAGACCAATAGCCACGTGGTTGCCTGAGGCCTCTTCCCATTGGCTGAAAGCGGAAGGCATTCGACCCTTTGGGGTTCATATAAAAGGGTGTCCTACCAGCCCAGTTACCTCAGAAATGGTTGTTAGATCTGAAATATCTATGTTAGGCCAAAGGTGCTTTGCCAGCTTGACTTTCTGGTTTTTCTTTGAAGATGTTTCGCTTCTCATCCAAAAAGCTTCTTCAATTCTATGTTAGAGCTCTACATTATATTGTGGGTTTATTGGCTGAACCATGGTTAAATACGGCAAACTATAAACCATAATCCGGGCCTACAGTGTCATGTTGAAGTCAAACCATCACAATTAGTCTTGAACTTAAGGCTATTTCTTCACGGGTCCATCATCTGCACCACCAAAGGAACTGAGCGAGACATTTTATTGTAATTGTGATTAAAATCACCCCTCTTAAGCCACCACAAAGCCCCAATGAAGAACTGCCAAAGCCAGCTTTTGTGTGATGCTTTTGTGTGTGTTTTGGGGTTTAATTCTACACATTTAATGTGAAGACTTTTTTTAAAAAAGCCTGAAAACACCATTCTGGTGCTGAAGATGTAATTTATCCAGGGCAGGGGTCTTCAAATTTGGCAATTTTGTGACTTGTGGACTTCAACTCCCAGATTCAACTCCCAGCCAAGATTCTGGGAGTTGAAGTCCACAAGTCACAAAATTGCCAAGTTTGAAGATCCCTGATCCAGGGCATCTTTATTTATTAAATTTATTTTATTGATTAAATTCATATGCTGGCCATCTCGCCATCCAAACCAACTCTTACAATGTAGTCAAAACAGAAATCTAAACAAAAAAACAACAACCCCATGTTCTGTATAAATTCCTTGATTTGATATAATGCATATAAAGCAGGGTTGGGCAAACTTGGCCATTTTGTGACTTGTGGACTTCAACTCCCAGAATCCCTCAGCCAGCAAAAGCTGGCTGAGAGA
>JAEANM010014772.1:0-13862 GCA_017656035.1 Myanophis thanlyinensis
TTTACAAATGTGGGTGTGCATGTAATTTTACATGCACACACACATTTCTAAAGAATGGAATGAATTGCATATAATTGTAAGGGCTCCATTTGCTCTCCTGTAGAGAAAACTGAGATATTTATTGAAGAGTAAAAACAGCAAATGACAATTGATATTCATTATGCAAAGAATCCACCAGAGTTGGGTGGCGCTAACAAATTTGAATGAATGAATGAATGAACATTATAAAGTGGTATATAAATCTAAGTTCTAGTGCAAGTCTTAAAGCTTGAGTAAAGGCTATACTACCATTGAAGTCAGCAAGGAGACAATGTGTCTTCTTAAAAACTAATCAAATATGATACCCAACATACATCTAATAAAGCCAAAAAAACTTATCCATCTTATATCAATTAAGAATTTATTGATACTTATTTATGAACATCTCTTTCATATTTAATATTCTAGAGCATATATACAGTATATTTATTTCTGGCTATTGTTTTTATAGCATGAGTGGAAATTGCTTTTATTGCACATAAATTCCTCTCATTTCTTGTATGCACTGGAAACTAATAATTTGAATTATACACTGTACCTCCAGCTAGTCCTTTATCTTTTGCAGGCTCTGTTTTCAAATCTGGTCCTGTTGGCTTTGAAGTATTGATGGATTCCAGCAGTGAAACAAATTCTAAGAAATTTGATTCATTTGGTATCTGTCCTTCTTTAGCTTCCAGGTCAGATTTTGAGGTGGGTAAAAGTTTTTCTTTTCCACTAACAGTCTCTGACGAGTTCTTACTTAAAAACACATCTGTCCCACTATCCACACTGAGAACACGAGCATGTCTCTTTTCATGAGTTGATTTATATAAGGGGACCTCCAAATTCCACTGGCCTTCTTCTGGGTCTTCTAGAATTTCAGAAGCATTTTCAGGACACATCATTCCTTCATGACTGTTCAATGGATTGTCACTGTTTTCCTTTCCAATATTGTCTTGTTCACCAGATTCATAGCCAGAACATTGATTAGACGACGCATTTACATTTAAATTCTCCGGGGTTCTTAAACTTTCACTTACTTCTTGAAAAGCATGGCCTCCATTGTCCTCAGAGAGATCAAAAGTAATGACAGGGATTATGATTTGATTGTTGCTTTGTTTACTGTCTTGAACCGTTGCAGCCACAGCAGATTCTGGATCTGAACCAGATTTCCCAGCACTCAACCGTTTCACGTGATGCAAGTCCTCTAAATTGGTAGCTGAGTTATGGGTGCTACTCATGGTGATAACTATTTTAATGGGCTCATGTAACGTGAATGGATCCCCAGATTGAGAACTGTCCACCAGTGCAACAGCTATCTCACTTTCTGATTCATCAAAGTCTGCTTTTGGGTCATCCATATAGGAAGAGCTCTCTGCAAATCTCTTAGTCTCCACAGTATTGCATTGAGGAAACCCAGTTCTAGTGCTGTCTTGAGCTGACTCATCCAATAAATTCTCTTTCCTTAAACACGTAGGATCATTTAAATCCTCTAAAAAGAGGGCAGGACTGTCCATGCTCCAAGGCTCAAAAGAAATGCCTGTTTTCAAAATATCACACTGGGACGAGAAAAGATTTGGTAATTTTTTAACAACCACCTCTTTATCCAAAGGAGCATCTTCTCCTCCAGCACAGTTAGAAGGTTGCACCTTCTCTTCTTTTTCATTTGATCCATCATTGATAATAGTCTCCACAGCATTTGGCTTGTCCACTATTATTGGTGTGGTGGAATTTGGCATACATGAGACAGAATCAGGTAAAGTATCGGCTTTGATGCAGGGTGAGGTCAACAATACTGGTGGGACAGGTTGTTCTTCTGAAACCAGTACTCCTAGTAAAAAAAAGACAAAGAGATATTGCATATCAAAGATATATGAAGCTTTCTCAGAAAAGATAGTCCGGAAAAATTCTTTAAAATTAGCAGATAAAGTGCGGTTGAATCCCATTGCTTGGAATGGAAAGTGAATGTGTCCCAATTTACTTTGACAGCACCTATTATTTTCTTGAGAATCTACAAAAAATAATATTGATCAATAGGAAATCATGAAAATATGTTCAGTGTGTAACATTATTTTTTAAAGGTAAAAACCACTTATTTATTTGTTCATTTATTCAGTTTCTATAGCTACCCATCTCAGTCAATGACTCTAGGTGTCTTCAAAATTCAAAAAATATTGCTGTTAAAAATACTGAAAACCCAAATGAAGGCAAATATATGTGTCCCAGGATAATGATGTGAAATAGAATTTGGATCAGTCACTGGGACCGTAGATTTACTCTTCCGAGATTTCAGACTCATGCTGGAGTCTACCTTCAGGGAATTTCTCTAAGGGAATACGTGCTTTGGGCTATTCCATGAGTCGTGTTTATGTGGTGCCTTCCTATTGGCTGACTGGTGTGTTGATGGCTGGTGATTGGCTAGCATTTCCTTGTGCTGCCATGTTCTCAGCTCCTAAGTATTGAATAAGCTGGTGGTAATTCAGCACTCCTATTAATTGACAAGAGGCCTGTTTCCTGGACTTCAATTACTTCCCTGGCTATCTTTGTGCCTGCATGGCCAATGATCTTAGTTGCTGAGAAATTAAATGTGGGTCTTTGTTCATTGCAATGTAAGGCTACCAATGAGTTCTGGTCTTCTCGTCTGTCCACTCCCTTGAGTTCTTGCAATCTGGTGGTTAGACAAATGGGGAAGAAGCTAACCACCCGATTGCAAGAATACATGCAAACAATCAGATCAGAAGACCCAAACTCATTCGTAGCCTCACATTGCTATAGTTGTCCAACTCTGCTATAGAATATTGTTTGTAGCATACCTTTCAGATCTTCAATGGTTTCTTGAGCTGGCAGGTTCTGAAATGAAACACATCAATTAAAATGACGTGAACTGTAAATGTAACATTACATGTGTTTCAGACAACAAATAATGTAATTATATTCCATAAACCAAAGGATCCCAAAAATTAATGAATAAAATCATTGGGTTTGAATATACAGCAAGACAGCTTGCCAGACAACCACGTTTACAAGAAAGTATGAAGTATAGACATTGGGTTATCTGTTTTGTTCAGACTGTATTTCACAATAAAAAAGAAGGTACCAACAGAAGAAAATATTTTTGGCTCAGGGTTGAACTATGGGGGTGCATTGATGATATTACCTAGTTGGGTAATGAAATGTCTGCAAGAAAACAAGCAGGCTGAGAGAAGTACCAAGGATCCGCATAGAAGAAAATTAAATAATTCTGACTAAAACTGGAAATTATAAGGTAGGGATATCATTCCTGCTAATTGAAACAGAGCTTCTACTATGATGGAAAACTAATCCAGTGAAATTGTTAAAAGTGTTAAATATGGACCATGATGTTTCCATTGAAGCATGAAGCTTGCTGGCTGATCTTGGACTAATCATTCTTTGTTAGACTAGGCTCTAAATATAAAGCTTTTCAATTTGTTTTGTCACAAGACAGCATCTTTGTGAAGAAAAAGGAGACTTGTTAGGTCAAGTACCAGATTCATTTTAACAGTCCCCTGCATTCTTCCATTCACTTGAATACTCATTCTCAGTGCTGATGACATTTTCCCACAAGGCCCAGATCCAATATTTTTTTAAAATTTAGTTTTCAATTTCCCTGTTACTTTCAATAATTATTTAGAATTTGGGGCTATTATGCTTTCAAATTTACTCCCAGAATAATTGCCAAAATGAAAAGTAACTGGAATTTCATGGATGTCATGAGATGAAAATTCCACTCCCTTCTCTACTCCTAGTAGAATGAAGCAAAATGTATCATAACAACTTCCCTGTTCCGGCTGCTCTCCAGGGGCAACAGTTTTCTCACATGTAAAACCTTGGAGCACAATGTATATATTGTTTTATTAAGGAAAAAAAAGAAAGAAATGATGATAGGAGGCTGATCTTTTTAAAATAAAACCCATACTGCATTTGGTGTTGTAATAAGACACCAATGGCACATATAGAGTGAAAAATACAGGAATATTATTATAGACAAATGTTTACCAACCAGGCTTCCCGAAGGGTAACGAGAGAGGACAATCTGCCCTTTGACGCTATTGTGGATGGTGGATGTTGAGCCATTATGTTTGGTCTCTTCGACTGCCCCATTGTCTCCTATGTTATTGCTGTTCAAAATAATGCATATGCAAAAAAAGTTAGTGATTGTTATTAGATAAGGAATAAGTCATTCTCAAAGATGCTGCGTTCACTACAAGCTGATTCAGAAATGCCATTAATAATAATTTTTAAGGGACAATCTGAAACATCTGCCTTGTTGGTGCTAGGTAAGTATCAAGTATTCTAGGAAGACCCAGCCATAATGGAATGGAGAATAAAAGCTTTGTATGGAGGAAGTTCACTTCCCAGCATTTCTTGCTTCAAATCAGAGTTGAACTGTGGGGTACACTGATGATGTTACCTAGTTGGGTAGTGAAATGTCCGCAAGAAAACAAACAGACTCAGAAAGCACAAAGGACCCCACAGAAAGAAGTTAAATAACTCTAACTAAATACTGGAAATTATAAGGTGGGGAAGGATGATTGATATAGACATTCTACTATGATGGAGAGCTAATGCAGTGAAATAGTTAAAAGTGTTCCCATTGCAGACAACCCTGACCACGATATACAGTAGCAGCTGTTTGATTCATGTAAGGCAGTTTCCTATGGATCCTTTAGGTTTAAAAAAAAATTCTCACTTTGTTATTGGGTATATTGAACTCTGATGCGAACAGGAGTATGCATAGTATCATTAGAAATATGGCAGTAATTCCAATCAATTATTCTTCAGGGAATTTTATTATTTTCCTAAAATAGCTGTTTGTCATGATCAACAAACATGTTATGTCTAAATTTCCAGCATCCATTTTGATCCCATGATTTTGGAATAAGTGATTCATCTGTAGACTCTTGTCACATATGTGATGTGCATATTTTAAGAATACACATATTCTTTACAACAATAAATTCAGGTAACACCAAATAGCCTTTTATAGAAAAGTAAACTTACCTGAGATTTTTATGCTGAATTGCATTGTCTCTTTTATATTTTTTATTTTGTTTCCCTTCCTTATAAGGGAGCTTTTGTTGAATCATCTCTCCTTTGTCAAACATCAGGTGCAGGCGATAAGAGATCACCTTTATTATCATGAAAAATAAGGTCACAGAACCACAGTAGATGACAGCTGTGATGGTAGTGGGGGGACATGCCTAGACAAAGAATAATGAACTTAAGCTCATCATTAAAAATGATCTGAGCATTTTTTAAATAACATGATCATGATTAATAGTGTTGTGCTTTTAAAAAAAAAACTATAATTATACAGCTGATATTTACCTTGTACCTTTGCTAATTGTTGAGAAGCCTGTAGATACACTAGTATTATTCCTTTTCAGGTTTAAAAGAAGAGAACTGGGACTGAAATACAATCACTCACTAATAGAATTCATGGCTGTTGAGTGGACTAGAGATTATAACTCAATATGCTAGCGATTGTCATATCATCATTCTTCTTTAATGTTAAGATATTATGCTTGGTATTTACTTCATACTTAATTTTTTTGTTTAAAAATAATGTGTGTGTGTGCATGTGTAAGTGAGTGAGTGAGTGAAAGAAACTTTAATTTTAACTGTAACCTTAAGTAACCTTAGGTACTATACCCAAGACTGACAGAACTACCCATTAAGTCTTTATATACCCTATTTAATTTTGTTAGTCAGTTCAGGACCTGAAGGGGAAAAAAATACATTTGATGTTTGAGACTTGCTGTGGGAGCAAAGCACAATCAAATCAAAGTTCTGTAAGTAGGGACAGAAATATTTTTATCACAATTAATAAAAAGCCTTCACAGTTGATAAAACTTTTGAGATCCCTTTTCCCTTCACTGCTTTTCGTCTTTTAAATCCTTCCCCTTCCACCTTTTCTCTACACCCAGCAATCTATCAAGCCCTCTACCTATTATCCTGGTAGATAAGAAGGCAACATGTGCCACTTCCCCAAATCAGAGGCCTACCAGAGGAGCCCTCATCCTGCTCTTCCTTGTGTGCCCAGATCACCCAAGCCGGCCGATCAGACTCACCAAGTGCAGCGCCATGGGCAACAGCAACAAGAAGAGCCATAGATAGAGATGGCAGCTGTTTGTGAATTTGCTTTGCTCCGGATCGTGGTACCAGCCTCCGGTCAACGCTGCCCACACTCCCTGCCGGAGCAGCTGCACCGCCTGGGACACCATCGCCCAAGCCCTGCACGAAAAAGGCCGCCGGCTCAATCGCCTTGACGTAGCTCGGGGCGGCGGGAGAGGAAGTTCCCCCTGCAAAGATGCTTCTCGGCGTCGGGCATCACCCGAACCTCCATGCCGGATGCTAGAAGGATTTTCCCATCATGCCGCGGGGAGCCCAATCCACCAACCGGGTCTCCTGCCATCCAAGGATGCAAAGCAAAGGCGGTGCCTTTCTCGACTCCGCCCCCCTTTCCTAAACCTAGATTTTGCACTAGGGAGAAGAACACGTCGGGACAGGCGATGACTGAAGAAGTGTATTCTGTGTGATTGAAACGTATTTCCCCTTCTGTGCTTGTTTGTGTCCCGTTTCCCGTTAATAATTTACAGCCCTTAACTGTACACATTAACATATGCTTGGCGTGTGTGTTGAGCTACAACTCCCAATAGTCCCCGGCACATGGTTGGGGGGGGGGGCGGCCAGCTTGGAGAGCATCTCTATCCTAGTCCTTTCTCCCTCCCCGATCTTTTCAGCTAGAGTCCGCAGAAGTACCTCTCCAGAATCAGTTCAACTCTTCTCTTCAACCCCAGCCAGAGATATAACTTCTCCCTCTCCGTATTTGAGAAATACCTAGAAAGCAAGCCCGCCCCTGCCTCAGCACAGTAGGCTAAACTTGTTGGGGATAGGACACTAAAGTAGGATCGGACTTCAGGAGAAACTACTAGGGAATTCCAGAATCCGAGGCCGGAGTGGAAGGAAAGTCTTAAAGCACGCCAAAAGGCGGCGGTGGCAAACCACTTCCGTACTATGGCCAAATTACACGCAAGGTGTCGGGACTCTAGCTCGCCCGGAAAGCTCTCTCTGTATGAAAAGCGAGGATTACTATATTACTCCGTGTGGAAGGGGAAAAAAGCAACAAAATAAAAGGTAAATTGTGCAACAGCATCACCGCTGGTCGAAATTTGCCCTAAGATGTCGAGTTTTCCCGAAATCTTCAGGTGTTGGATTAGAAGACTTCAGGGGTTGGACTAGAACACCTCTTAGATCCCTTCCAATTCTGTTAAGTATACGATAATGGAGGGGGAAAAATAAGACCCCCCAACAAATCAATCCCCGAAGTTATCACGACGGAGTTGCGCGCTGAGTGAATCGGCGTTAGGTAGAATTGCAATTCAGGCCCCGGAACAAAACAATATTTATTTATTTTATTTTATTTTATTTTTATTAAATTTATATACCGCCCCCTCTCCCTAGGGACTCGGGGCGGTTTACAGCAGATAAAATATACATAGACAAAATTTTAAAACCAATGTAAAACAATTAAATGAGCTGATATTTAAAAGTTACAGTTAAAAGTTAAATTAGTTAATTATAAAATTTAACAAGCAATAATATACAATAATTCTTCTCCCGTGTCTGAAAACGCGGAGACTTGTTTTAACTGCTCGTGGGTTAGGAAAAACACACAAACCTCTGGCTGGGTACCATAATAAAAAAACAAAAAAAAACCCAACTAAGTCAGCTTAAGTTTTCTGTTGAGATGTCTCTATTAACTATCTAAAGACTGCACTAAACCCTGCACAAAAAATTATGAATCGTGAATGCCACGTAAAGTAGACGCCTCCACATTCGCGTCGGAATGGGAAAGGTTTTCTATGGATTTAAACTACAAAGCCTTGCAAGACGTGCTTGTTTTGTGTCCTTCCATCCACCACTAGGAGGTGCCATTGACAAGGTTTTCAGCCAATTTAACAGCAAGGAGAAATGCTCCAGTTAGTATGTCAACGCACCCCGGTTCCTTTCCAGTGTTTTAATGTGTAAGTTTTCTCCTTCCTGCTGTGTTTAATATTTGAAAAGAGCGTTACGGATTTATCAGTATGCATTCTCGGTGTCTTTGGTGATTTGGAATTAAGAAGGTGTCTTGAATTATACCATTATATAACCATTCTTGTATACGCTATTGCTTATGTGCTTTTAATTATATTTCTCACTGCTCCTTTAAGTAGCAAAATTTTGTTATGATGCCAATTTATTAAACACAGCATTATGACTAAACCAAAGGCAATATGTTAAAAAATGTATATTGCTCTGCTTCCTTCTCTCTCAAGGTCAGCTGGTTGGAATAATAAACCCCTCATGTTGCATTTCAAAGGTGGTCATAATTGAATGATCCACTATGAATGATACCCATGCTTGCTTTAGAGTAGATTTGTTTCTTTCAGCTGTAAAGCAATTCTGTTGGGTTTCCTTTGGATATAGAGAACATATATGCTCACATAGTTATCTACGCACTGTGTCACAAAATGGAACTAGCATGGAAATAATGTTTGTTATTTAGATCTTTATTATTTATTTATTTGTTATTTAAATTTCTAAACCGCCACTCTCCCAAAAAGGGACTCGGGGCGGTGTACAACCATCTAAAAAAGGCAGTAACCAACAACAGTTAAAAACAGATTAAAAATATAAAATTAAATGGTTAACAGTTATAAAATTAGTAGTTCAGATTCTTGTAGAGAAAGTTAGCTATGCGATAAGTCTGTAATCATTTGAACTGCCTTGACTCCTGATTTTTTTTTTTTTATTGCACACAACATTGAAAGTTCTGATTGATCCTTTTAGGATTCTGGCTGGCTTTTTAGCCCTATGAACTTCCTTCCTATGGTTCCAATTTGTCCCCTGCCAAATAGGGTAATAGAACCTGGAAGGGGGACCTACCAAATTTGGAGACTGTGCAAATGTCCGATTTTTAGCTGGTTTGGCAAGTTGAGAGATATTTATTTTTCTACCCTTAAGGATTTTTAGCAATGTTCTTTGGAATGCACTGTGGCAATGTCTATAAAAGGCTGTGTCAAAGGGATTCGCATTGTAGACTTGAAGGCACGGAGAACATTTTCCTGGCCTGTGCCAATATTTGCAAAGCTTTGTAGCTTCTGTATCAAAGTTTCATTAATCTCTTTGAATTCTTTGCTTCTGGGTTTTGGCAAGAAGAAAAAAATGGCCATTGTGGGCAACGGATTCACTTAATGACCTTTGCATTTGATTAATGGAAAAGGTCATAAATAAAATCTGGCATTGTCCCATGGTGACCTGCGGAAGAATTGGTACCACTTAACTGCTTTAGCTCAATTATAATTAGTAAGCCAAGGATTGCCAGGTTCAGCTCCGAATGTTTCCTGCAGGGGGGGCAGCCAATAAAAAAATACTTTGTGCATGCAATTCATTTATTTGCTGCACCATAACAAAACATAGATTCATAAGAGAGATTGGAATTTAGAGAGAGAGAAAATGGGAGAGTGGAATGGCTGCTTTTTAAAAGAATGTGAATCTTGAGAGATTTAATACATATCTTAGCCCGCATCTTGGCTACTTGGCCCATGCTGCGATGCTTATCCTGGAATGACAGCCCTCTAGACATAAATGGGAGCTATTCCCCCCTCCCCCACCATATAAATGAATCCCTAATCTGGAACTTTGGCCTAAATTAAAAAACAACAACATTGTTTTGTCTTGCACAAAAGTGGATCTTCATAAATATACACTTCCTGTTCTCTCCAAATCTTCCTGACAATCCAGAAAATCGTCTGCTAGTTAGCAAAAGTTGGTGCCAAGAGCAAATCTTCAAATAAAGAGGGAGATTGTTTTTCTAGCCATTCCTGTTTCTAGAAGAAAAAGGTGAATGAATCTTATTTTCTACCTAGAAAATGCCATTCAAATACTAAAACTTCATCGAATGACACTCAAGCTTCCTTCCTTCCTTCCTTCCTTCCTTCTAAGAAAGTCGAATTACAAAACAAGGGCTTTGCAGAGCATGCCAGAAGCGCACCTAACAACCTTCCAATTGCAGTCGGGCCACTGTTGTTTACTCCCAATTGCGAGATAGGAAGACTTGAGGCTGAGAAATGAGATGCTCTCTGGAGAATTCGTCACCAACTTTTAATGACTGCGTAATCCCGAGTGGAATGGAGTGGAGTCTGGGCAACTGAATGGAGCAGAGTGTTTACTGGCTGGATGCCCTTCCTGTCACCAATATGGAGTTATATTCAGCAGATATATATTCATTGTGCGAAGAGAGAGAAATATCTGCCTCTTAACTAGGATCGAACTCACAGCCTACTGATTGTAAGGCGAGAGCTGCACCTCTAGGCCATCGCACCACTTGATGCTCTCTTGAGAATGCCGTCCTGGGTGTTCAACCTATGATGTGCCTCCTCTTTTTTGTAGGCAAAATGTCCAAGGGTCCAGCTGTCGGCATTGATTTGGGGACAACCTACTCCTGCGTAGGCGTTTTCCAGCATGGCAAAGTGGAGATCATCGCCAAAGACCAGGGCAACCGCACCACACCCAGCTATGTGGCTTTCACGGACACAGAACGTCTCATCGGGGATGCTGCCAAGAACCAAGTGGCCATGAATCCCACCAACACCGTCTTCGGTAAGTGTGGGGGGGGGGGAGTTGGGGCCTGGTTCTGCCCAGGGGATTGAGGCCAGAGGGCTTAAGGAATTATGGGGCAGATGAAGATCAAAACATCGGGAGACCATTTAGTTGGGGAATGGCTATAGAAGTGACGAAAAGTTCTTGCAAAAGGATTAGGGGTGTTTTGCCAAGGGTTGAGACAGTGATTGGGTGTCCAGGAAATTGGTTCTTTTGGATCCAGAGCAGTGAATGAAGATGAGTTATTTTTATTTATTTACTTACTTATTTATTACTTACTTAATATTGCTGCCTATTCGCCCTTGGCGACTCAAGGCAGCTTACAGAATATAAAACCACATTTAAAACAATAAAACTAGTGAAAGAATCAAATAAATTAATACAGTATAATAATACATAATGAAAGTCAACCCCCACCCAAGCTTTATTGTTAACTCAAGCAGTTTAAAAGCATAACGTTAAAAAGCATACATAGCAATAGCATTGAGGCTTGTATGCCGCTTCATAGGGCTTTTACATCACTCTGTTAAGCGTTTTACACGCTTGGCATAGTGCTCCCAACTATCTGGGTCCTTATTTCCCCAACCTCAGAAGGGATGGAAGGCTGAGTCAACCCTGAGCCACTCAAAGATCGAACTCCTGGCAGTGAGCAGAGTTAGCCTGCAATTCTGCATTCGAACCACTGCACCAAAACAAGACAATACCCCAATCTCTTACAAACTGGGGGAGGTCCTTGCTGTTCTCTGAGCTTGGTTGTTTCCTTGCATTTCTTTACCATACTCTGTGACATCATCAGTGCT
This sequence comes from Myanophis thanlyinensis, assembly GCA_017656035.1. Classification (NCBI taxonomy): domain Eukaryota; kingdom Metazoa; phylum Chordata; class Lepidosauria; order Squamata; family Homalopsidae; genus Myanophis; species Myanophis thanlyinensis. The sequence goes on from JAEANM010014772.1 coordinate 11,484, forward strand.
AAAAAGGGATGGGTGGGATTTGTTCTCATTTCATATACTAGTGGATTGCACTGTCAGCATTGGGAGTGGACTTGTTGGTTCCTTGATTGGGTTGTTGAGGCTCGTTGGGTACCAACAAGTCCACTCCCATCAACACTGGCAGGGCAAGCCACTAAAGAGCAAAGTCCACTCCCTCCTGGCACTGATAATATTAGCTAGTTGGGCAATGAAACGTCTGCAAGAAAACCACCAAGCTCGGAGAGCACCAAGGACTCAACAGTTCAACCCTGATTAAAAATGTTACCTTACAAACTCTCGGGAGCCTCTTGATAAGAGCACGATGCCACAAGGACAGCTGATTCCCACAGTGTTAAGTTCTGTGCAGAAGTTCCCGGCTTAAAGGCCAGCACCAAGGTTTTTGTTAAAACCTGGTGCCAGGACTTCATGCCCTGTGGTTACAAAGCTTGCAAGACGACCTTGGATGGTTGGCACATGATTCTGGGATAGGAACCAAAAGTCCTGAGACTTTGACCGATAAGAAAGGCTTCGTAGCCAGAGGTCCCTCCCTCTTTCACTCAGCAAGCAGGTTAGCCCAGAAAGAGCTCAAAACTTTTAAATTTTCCTTAACAAAGAGATCAGATCTGTCACTTAACTCCTCGGTATACAACGTCTGCCACATTGCCACCTGACTGGCACAGTGAGACAGTGTTTTGATTCCAAGTACCTTCTTTGCTTTTCACTGTTTAATAAATCTGAAGAGGGCTTAGCAGTAAAAATGTGATTTAAAACCCAAATTTGGGACTTGGTCCATGGCTGCTAGAAAAGATGGGACCATAGGCATTCATTGATTGATTGATTAGCGCTTGGGCCAATGGTGAAATTCAATTTTTTTTACTACCGGTTCTATGGGCGTGGCCACAGGATTAAACTTCACCAAAGTTGCAATGTAATAAGGGAAGAGGCAGTTTCTGTGAGCAAGGCAATAAAGATGAGGCTAGAAACAACTGCCTTATTTGCAGGATTAACCCTGTCAAGTTCATCTTTCCCCTGCAAAGTGGGAAAAAAACCAAAAGGAGATTTCTTCTAATAACAGGTTCTTGGAACTGCTTGTAATTGTTCTATAGAACCGGTGCGAACCGGCTGATTTTCACCTCTGCCTCCTAAACAACTTAAAAAATGATCTAGTAAAAAGGAAAAGTCAGCCGCAAGAGCAACCTGCAAACAAAAGCAAATAAAACACCCCCAGGAGCAAAACAAATTAAATTTTTAATTTGTGTGTGTTGTTTAACGGACTGCTAAATTGGCCACGCCCACCCAGTCCCACGACCACCTAACCACGCCCACCCAGTCACATGACCACCTAACCACGCCCACTCAGTCACACGACCACCTAACCACACCCACCCAGTCACACGACCACCTAACCACGCCCACCCAGTCACATGACCTCCTAACCACGCCCACCCAGTCACACGACCACCTAACCACACCCACCCAGTCACACGACCACCTAACCACGCCCACCCAGTCACACGACCACCTAGCCACGCCCACCCAGTCACACGACCACCTAACCACGCCCACCCAGTCACACGACCACCTAACCACACCCACCCAGTCACACGACCACATAACCACGACCACCCAGTCACACGACCACCTAACCACGCCTACCCAGTCACATGACCACCTAACCACGCCCACCCAGTCACATGACCACCTAGCCACGCCCACTCAGCCGGTCAGGCCCCCCCCAAAAGTCTGAGGGACCGTGAATTGGACCCCTGTTTAAAAAGTTTGAGGACCCTTCCTGGTCTACTGCATCAAAAGAACTCGGAAGTCAATGCATTTTTTCCCCTTTTCCTCACTCTGTTCTACACATTTCTCTCTTCCCCGTTTCCTCCCAGTTTTTCATCCCCTCTCTTTTCCATTTTTCCTGTATAATTTTGTATTTTGCGCTTTGATAAATTGATATAATTTTGAACCCGGAAATAGAATTTCCTCCTTGGCATTCGTGAGTTGGGTCAGTTGAGGTTGCCAGCCTCAAGCATCTTCGCCGTCTCGCCTACCTTCCTTTGGCCATCTCCCTTTTGTGCGATTCGACAACCCGGTGGATTTTCCTGCATATCATTTTCCCTTCTCTTAATTTAACCACGCCGCAACGCTGCGCCTCCACCGATCACGTTGAATAATTCCACCCCGTGAGCACCCTTCAAAATTACGTTGACTCTCCTTGTCTCTCTCCTCCTTAATTGCTTCTTTGAAACATCTAGGTACATATTTTAGCTTTTTTATTTCTTTTTTTTTTTAAATCCAGCCTTCTTTATATATCGCTCTCTTCGGCTTTTCGATGTGTTTAGATTATCCTGCCCTGAATATATCTATATCTATATCTATATC